>CAUYLG010006432.1:0-15389 GCA_963573385.1 Cacajao melanocephalus | reverse complement strand
CTCTGTGCTTTCACTGGGAGCTACAATCCTGGGCTGTTGTTAATCAGCCATTTTGGATCTCTCCGCCCGGTGATGAAGTTTTTTCTGTTTCTTAGTTTTCCTTTGGCGGACGCCCCTTCCCCGCACAGCTGGACCTTCCCGTTCAGCTGTGCTTACTGTGAAACTCTCAGTCCTCAGCGCTTCCAATTGCTGCTCTCCTTGTGGGGACGGGACCAGCCGAGCCGGAGCCGTCCCGTATACTCCGCGCCGAGAAGCGCCGTGCTGGGGCGCCGGCAAAATAGCCGCGCCGGCCAAAAAAGTCGCGTTGGTGACCTGTGTGGCTCCTCCGCCGGGAATCTCCTAGTCTGTGGGCAACAAGAATTCGTCTGAAAGTGTGGCGTCCACTCGCTCTCTGCGCTTTCACTGGGAGCTACAACCCTGAGCTATTGTTAATCGGCCATCTTGGATCTCTCTAAGCCCATGTTTTAAGAACTGATGGACCTTTTGAGGGCTGATGCTTCCAGGTGTTTCTCAGATGGTTCCATGTGATTGAATTCATTTCAGTCCATTTCTTCTTGTTTACCTGCTCTACCAATTGGCCCCACTTCCAGAATTGGCTCTTAAACTGGGGAACAGGGTCCACCCTTCTTACCTCTGCATTTTTAGTTCAGCTGGGCTTGTAGTGATCTTGGCAGTGTACTGCAACCTTACTGTGCAGAGAAGTGGGCGGTGCCTGGCCAGAGTGGGTACTGGGAGTGTGCAATGAGTCATTGAGTAGATATTAGCAATCGGTACTATTATGGTACTTACTGTGGCCATCAATTATTGTGGTTATCACTTATTATGATAATTAAATGTAATTAAGAAGGACTGTAGGCCCGAGTAAGTATCAATTGTTCTGAAAAAGGAGCCTGTTTCAGTGCTTACTTTTCTTGGAGACAGCTCCGCTATGAGAGGCATTATTTCATCTCAATTTCAAGATGACTCCATGAGGCAAGTAATTATTTTCAATACCAAGAAAAGTAAGTAAAAGCCTGGATTTCCTGTGTCACTTGTCAGAGGCCACAGCATTATTCGGTTGCTGAGAGGTTATCCATGTGCTCTGATTCCAAGTCCCTGCCATCCCATGCATACATACATATATGTTCCTGAATACAGTAAACTGCCAGACTCTCATGCATGCATGCACACACACACAGACACACAGACAAACAGACACACACACACAGACACACACACAGAGCCCTCAAGATTGTGTGTACCAAACATCAATTCTGGTATATTTGTTGACATAAAGATTCAGCTGAGTTTTTGAAAACAGAACTTCATTTATAGTAATGTTGGAAACCCTGGGAAACAGGACTTGGGTGTTTGTCTTCACACCATTTTTATTAGTTCTTTCTCACAGAAGCCTTGTCAATAGGATTACAGTTCTCCCCTGCACTGTGTCAACACCCTCAAGTACAAGTCCTGAACTGAGAAAATACACCCAGTTAATCCAGCCCCCAGACACTTTTGCTTCAATTATTTGTAGGCTTTACTAGAAACAGTGATTAGAATGCAAATGTGTGCACTGATGCCTGGAATTCTCCAATTTATAACCAGTCTATGGCCCCTCTTATGAAACTCTTCTATTCTTACTTCTCACTGTAATAGTTTCAGTCCTTGTCTTTGATTGTTTTAAGAGCGATAAAGTATTTTCTGCACTCATAGAAACTTCCTGGTCTCTGGCACAGAGTAGATGCTCAATCAGTGTTATTTGACAGAATAAGCAACAAAGACTATATGAACTAAAACTTCAGAGACAGACATCTTTCTAAGAGAAGCTGACAGTCTCTAGCCAGGTCTACCCTAGGGCAACTGTCGATTCCGGCACAAGTAAGCATCACTCTTGGCCAACAAGGAAAGTCCCTGCTGGGGAAATGTAACCCAACAAAAATTCACTCACACAGGGATGGAGTGGGGCTCTAGGAATCCAAAGGGCCACAAACACGTGTCCCTAAAGAAAACTTGCTGAGTTGTGGAGCCATACTGAAGGTGGGGAGCTGACCAGAGGTTCCTAAAATGGGAAGTCAAATCTTTGGTAGACTCTTTGTCTTTAGAAAAGGGATGGTGATGATTTCTCCCAACACCCAGACAATTTCTTCTTCAAGATTTGTGTCAAAATTCTCTAAGGAAATTTAAACAAAAGTATACAGAAGTTAATATAAATTTGTTTATCACAGTGCTCTTTCTGATATAAAAATCTTGAACAGTATCTCAATGTCTAGCAATAAGAGATCAGTTATATATGGTATATCTATAAAATTCTTCAGCTACTGGGTGTGGTGGTGCATGCCTGTAGTCCCAGCTGCTCAGGAGGCTGAGGCAGGAGAATCGCTTGAAAGTGGGAGACGGAGGTTGCAGTGATCCAAGATCATGTCCAGTCTGCCGACAGAGCAAGACTCCGTCTCAAAAAACTAAAAAATAAAATTTATTGTGAGAGATTCTGTTCTTTCAAATTGTTTGAGTGGAAATATCCTTTTGTTAAATGAAATGATGGTGACAGGAGACAGTGGTGTCATATTTGTTTTTATTGGCTGTACCTGGTAGAAATAAAAAGTCAGGCTGGGTGTGGTGGCTCACACCTGTAATCCCAGCACTTTAGGAGGCCGAGGCGGGCAGATCATGAGGTCAAGAGATCAAAACCATCCTGGCCAACATGGTGAAACCCTGTCTCTACTAAAGGTGCAAGAATTAGCTGGGCATGGTGGCACACGCCTGTAATCCCAGATACTTGGGAGGCTGATGCAGGAGAATCACTTGAACCCAGGAGGCAGAGCCTGCACTGAGCTGAGATCACGCCACTGCACTCCAGCCTGGTGATAGAGCAAGACTCCATCTCAAAATAAATAAATAAATAAATCAGCATTTCTATTGTAGCTTCCTAATCTGGCCCTTTACATCATTATGGCCCCAAAATAATAGGGGACTTTACACACAGATAACACATACCTATCAAGATTCTCTCACCTCCACCTTATTCTGTTTGCATTAGGACATTTGGGTATTGTGAAATGAGAATAAAGTTGAGTATAAGCAATCAAAAAAAAAAAAGAAAAAGAAAAAAAAATTCTCCAGCTATTCCAAATAATGTAAAATATAGTTGAATGAAATGTTAAAGGGCAGCATGAAACTAATAATCTTATTTGCAAAAAAAAAATTATCATTTAATATAAAATATTCAATTCTAGCAAATGAAAAATGAGCAAGCCTAAATACATTATATGCAAGATATTTAAAAGAGAAAAAGTGTAAATAAAAGAATTTATAAATTTAAGAGCTAGGACATTTAAAGGCATAGTAACAAGATTCCATGCACTTTGTAATCAAGAAAGAAAGAAAGAAAGAGAACATTACATTAGAAAACATGAGAATCCAGGATATATTTTAAAAGAAAACAAATGACATCCTATAAAATGCTATGCAAATGACTTTTAACTGATACAGAAGAAATAAAAAACTTTCACGGGGAAAAATACTGAAAGTAATTGGGAAAATTGTGTTGTGAGTTTTCTTAATCTTAAGAACAGCTTCCAATCATTGTCCTCTCATTTTGCTTTTATAAACACATGTTTTTTTCAAATTGATCATTGTTTGCAATGTAAAAAATTTTAGACAAAAGTAAAAAGTAATTTTCTCAGTAAATGCTATTATACTAACAACAATATCATACAAAACCTTGACACAAAAAAACCTTTGATAGATCAATCTCACTTATGAGTATAAGTAACAGAAAACAGTAAAAATGAGGTGAATAAAATTTCAGAGAAGGGCATCTTTCTAAGTTGCTATGGTAAAGAGAATAATCCACCCTATCAAATTTCTACATTTTAATCCCCAGAACCTGTGAACATGTGATCTTATGTAGCAAAAGGAACTTGCAGATTTGCTTTAATTAAAGGTTTCGGGATGAGATCAGCATAAATTATCAGGGTGGACACAATGTAATTACAAGGGTCCTTGCAAGACAGAGGTAGGAGAGATTTGCTGATGGAAGCAGAGGTTGGGTGATACACTTTGAAAGTTGAAGAAGGGACCAGAAGACAAGGAATATACTTAGAACCCTCAAGGAATGGATTCTTTCCAGAGCCTCCAGAAGAAACATATAGACTCCTTTTGAAAACTGATACAGAAGCTAAAATCAGAATTTAACATTAGCAAATCATGCAGTATATATTTTTAGGCCAATTCCTTAGAAGCAGACAATAAAACAAAAATTACTGGACAAGTGATTTACAAGTGCTCCCGGGAAGGGAAATGTTTAAGAGAGAAAGGAAAAAAAAAATGGAAAGATGAAGCCATGCAAGAGCAAGGGAAATTTCAGGCAGAGTCACAGGCAAGAAAGGTTAGGCCAGATCCTACAGGTAGATGCTGGAGTATAAGTGATATCTAAGAGTTTGTCCCAGGACTGGGCAAGGAGCTGGGTTTTCACATACTTTGACAAGTTAGGCACGGGCTATGGGTTGCTCATGTGAACATAAAGTTGCAGGCACTTCTGCTTCTTTTGGGTCTGCAAAGTGGCTCCAGGAGCTTCTAGAAGTCCAAGAGCAGGTCTCCAAAACAAGTTCCAGGAAAAGGATGTTTGGAAGCAAAAGCACATAGTAATGAAGGGAGGGGTGAACAGAATTTGCAGGTAAGGTAGGAGCCAGATATCTGTGCAGAGTAAGAGCACTGTCCACAATGCACATAGGCTTGTGTATTGGTCTGTTCTCATGGTGCTATAAAGAACTGCCCAACACTGGATAATTTTTTAAGGTAATTTATAAAGGTTTAATTGACTCACAGTTTAACATGGCTGGGGAGGCCTCAGGAAACTTACAATCATGGCAGAAGATAAAGCAAATATATTCTTCACATGGTGGCAGGAGAGACAAATGCCAAACAAAGGGTGGGGGAAAAGCCCATTATAAAACCATAATATATTGTGAGAAGCCACTCACTATCACAGGAACAGCTTGGGAGTAACTGCCTCCATGATTTAATTACCTCCCACTGGGTCCCTTCCA
The DNA here is from genome assembly GCA_963573385.1 of Cacajao melanocephalus. Lineage (NCBI taxonomy): Eukaryota > Metazoa > Chordata > Mammalia > Primates > Pitheciidae > Cacajao > Cacajao melanocephalus. The sequence goes on along the minus strand of CAUYLG010006432.1, from coordinate 10,362 downwards.
GGACATGTGGGGACTGTGGGAACTATAATTCAAGATGAGATTTGGGTGGTGACCCAGCCAAATCAGATAATTCCACTCCTAGCCCTTCATAAATCTCATGTCTTCACATTTCAAAACATAATCATGCCTTTCCAGTAGCCCCTCAAAGTCTTAGATCATTCCAGCATTAACCCAAAAGTCCACATTCAAAGCCTCATCCCAGACAAGGCAAGTCCCTTCTGCCTATGAGCCTGAAAAATTAAAAGCAAGTTAGTCATTATACTTGCTAGATACAATGGGGTTACAGGCATTGAGTAAATACACCTTTTCCAAATGGAAGAAATTGGCCAAAACAAAGGGACTTTAGGCCCAATGCAAGTCTCAAATCCAATTGGGCAATCATTGAGGCTTAAAGTTCCCAAATAATCCCCTTTGACTCCATGTCTCACATCCAGATTATGCTGATGCAAGAGGTGGGTTCCCACAGCCTTGAGCAGCTCTGCCCCTGTGGCTTTGCAGGGTACATCCTCCATCCTAGCTGCTTTCACAGGCTGATGTTGAGTGCCTGCAGCTTTTCCAGGTGCACAGTACAAACTATTGGTGGATAGTTTTTCCATTCTGGGCTATGGAAGATGGTGGCCCTCTTCTCACAACTCCACTGGGTAGTTCCCCAGGGGAGATCCTGTGTGGGGGCTCCAACCCGACATTTCCCTCCTGCACTGTCGTAGCAGAGGTTCTCCATGAGGGCTCCACTTCTGTAGCAAACTTCTGCCTGGACATCCAGGGTTTTCCAAACATCCTCTGAAATCTAGGTGGAGGCTCCCAAACCTCAATTCTTAGTTTTTGTGCGCCTACAAGTCCAAAACCATGTGTAGGCCACTGAGGCTTGGGGCTTGTACCCTCTGAACCAATGATCTGAGATGTACTTTGGCCCCTTTTAGCCATGGCTGGAGCTGAAGCAGCTGGGAGGTAGGGCACCATGTCCTGAGGGTACACAGAGGAAGGGTTCCTGAGCTGGACCCAGGAAACCATTTTTTCCATGTTGGTTTCTAAATCAATGATAGGAGGGGCTGTCATGAAAGTCTCTGATGTACCCTGGGGACATTTTCCCTATTAACTTGGTGATTAACATTTGGCTACTTATTACTTATGCAAATTTATGCAGCCTGCTTGAATTTCTCCCCAGAAGATGGGTTTTTCTTTTCTATTGCATTGTCAGGCTGCAAATTTTTCAAACTTTCATGCTCTGCTTCCTGTTGAATGCTTTGCCACTTAGAAATTCCTTCTGCCAGGTATTCTAAAGCATCTCTCTCAAGTTCAAAGTTCCACAGATCTCTAGGGCAAGGAAAAAAATGCCACCAGTCTCTTTGCTAAAGCATAGCAAAAGTCACCTTTACTCTAGTTCCCAAAAAGTTTCTCATCTCCATCTGAGACTACCTCAGCCTGGACTTCATTGTCCATGTCACTATCAGCATTTCAGTCAAAGACATTCAATAAGTCTCTAGGAAGTTCCAAACTCTCCCACATTTTCCCATCTTCTTCATTGCCCTCCAAATGGTTCCAACCTCTGCCAATTACCCAGTTCCAAAGAGTATCCTTAAAGAAGTACACCACTCTCTGTGGTACCAATTTGCAGTATTAGTCTGCTCTCACACTGCTATGAAGAAATATCTGAGACTGGGTAATTTATAAAGAAAAGAAGTTTAATTGACTCACAATTTTGCATGACTTGGGAGCCCTCAGGAAACTTACAGTCATGGCAGAAGGGGAAAAAAACACGTCTTTCTTTATATGGCAGCAGGAGAGAGAAGTGTAGAGCAAAGGAGGAAAACCTCCTTATAAAACTATCAGATCTCATGGGAACTCACTCACTATCGCAAAAGCAGCATGGGGTAACCACCCCCATGATTCAATTACTTTCCACTGGGCCCTGCCCATGACATGTGGGGATTATAAGAACTACAATTCAAAATGAGATTTGGGTGGAAAGAGCATGTGTTATGCTTTGATCATTTAGGGCATAACTTGAGAACTCCCCAATACTTTTAAATTAAGATGTCTATTAATATGAACTAATAAATCAATAATAGGCAAAGGAAAATACATATCATGATTACTTTATTAGTTCTGTAAAGGCACACATTTACTCCTATTGAAATTTCTTGATAAAGCACATCAATTTCAAACTTCATATTCAGGTTTAATCTTTACATTTTTTTTCTCTCTCATAGACCTTTCTGTCCACCCTGGACTACCTGCACAAGCATTTTTGCAGCCATGCACTTTTGAGGGAGAAGCAAGTAGTTACACCAAAATAATTCTAATAAAATAGTAACAGAAATTTATTTGCTATTTAGGAACATTTTTGTAGTAAAATAAAGGTCAGAAATTCATTTAGGCAAACATGTAACAGCCAAATTGATTTATACTCCATAAATAGTTGCATTATATATTATTTTAAACAACAAAATAAATATCTGCACTGTGTAAAAATAATAGCCAAGGCATATGGGAAAGAATGTAGTATATGAAGACATAATGGCATAATGCCTAGATTCAGTGTTTCTCTCTGTTATCTCATAGTTGCATAACATTAAGTTGTTTAATTTCCCTGGGCCTTAGTTTTTTATTGGCATACTCATAAATTTGTTAAACAAATATATTATTTCATGTCCCTCACTAAGTCTAGCTCCCAAATAGGCAAGAGGGCCATAGAGATGTGAACTTCAGATGATCTCAAATCCTTTTGCTGCTCTACCACCAGTAATTTTCATGAGATTTTGTTATGAAACACCTGTTTACATTTTGTCACATGGTTTACCTCCTTGATTTGCCTTTTCTGTATTGAAAATTTTCCAGTTCTTGGTCATAAAAGTATTGGGAAGCTGAGAATAGACAGCACCATTATGATGACTAACAAGGCAACTGGACTTCAAAATAGACATGTGTGCGTGCGTGCTTGTGTGTGTGTGTGTGTGTGTGTGTGTGTGGTGTGTTTGATCAAAGGCATAAATTTGCTAAAGCAATCTTGGAAAAGATCTCTAAAGCTTTGCCATATTATTAAATGCAAATAAAAGAAAACTAGAAAAGTGTGATTTCTTTCCTTTGTTATGGATTGTTATTATTGTGATTTAGGTTAGTAATATTTTCTTCAGAGCAGGATTGAGGAAAGACATTCCAGTTTATTAGAAATATTGGAGGAAAAGTCCTCTAAAAGTAACTGCCCATTCTGTGTCATGCTGTCTCAAAGAGCCTTTTCATTTTGCTCTGTTAGTAACTAGTTTCAAATTTAAGAATTATCTTTCTGTGTGAAAACTAGAGACAGCCAACACTATGGAGCTAGTCCCAAGGGTTTCCTTTGGTGTTCTCTTCTTGTCAACAATAGGGCTACACTTCAAAACTAGAATTTCCTAATTGACTTAAAAACAACTACTTTTCAGTTGGACATTATGGAAGAAAAAACAATGATTGTGTTTCTGTTTTTAAAAATTGTTTTACTACACAGACCACTTTAAAAGCTGGGGAAGAAAGAAAACACTGGTTTTGATCATGAGACAAAGAAGATCACTGGGGAACTTACTTCTTTGTGCCACAGCTCTCTTCTATAAAACAGAGGCAATAACAGCAATGGCCTCATAGAGTTGTTGTAAAAATTAGTGTGTGTAGTGCTTAGAATAATGCCAGCCATACAATAAGTGTTACATATTTGTTAAATTAAAAAGTGACACATATATTTGTTTTTGTTCGTGTTGTGCTGCTGTAACAGAAGACATGAGACTGGATAATTTATAAGAAAACATAGATTTCTTTCTTATAGTTCTGAAGGTTAGTAAGTCCAATGTCAGGGAGCCCATATCTTGTGAGGGACTTCTGGCTGTGTCATCCTATGGTAGAAGGGCAAAAAGAGAGCAAGACATCCAGCTGGCAGCCTCAAGCTCTTTTACAATTGGCATAAATTCATTCACAAGAGTGAAGCCCTTATGACCCAAATACCTTCCACTAGGCTCCACCTCCCAACACGGTTTCACTGGGGATTCCATTTCCAACACATGATTTCTCAGCCTCCATAATCATGTGAGTCATCTCTCCTAACAGGTCCTCTCTCACATATCTGTATCATTTTCATGATATATTTTCATTTACATATCCTATTGTTTCCATTTATCTGGAGAACCCTAATACATTACTTACTATAGAGATTTTTTCATTGCTTTTTTTTTTTTAAAGAAAAATTATGGCACACTGATAATTCAATCAATTATCAATTTTTATCTGGAAGACACTTTAAAAATAAACAGTCTTTGCTCCGACGGAAAATGGCTGTTGGGGGAAGCAGAATGGATTCTGTCTTAAGTTTGAAGTTAGTCTACTCTTCCTTACACCATACTGTTTTCTCATGAACTTTTAAACATTCAAAAGTCAGGAATTACTGCTAGGCTCACTCTACAATCAAAAGACAAGTGGATAAAAATATTATTCATATTAATACTATTATATATGCAGTACTCGGAAACTACACTGTGAAAAATACTCCCTGGTGAATAAGGATGACAGATTTGTGAGAAACAGGTTGAAGTCATCTCTGGAAAGACCAAATTCAGAATGGTGGACCATTCAGACAATGATAATAGCACTGTTTATTCTGTCATTTACTCACTCATTCAAAATGTATTCAGTGAGTCCAGCTTGGTGGCTCATGCCTATAATCCCAGCACTTTGGGAGGCTGAGATGGGTGGATCACAAGGTCAGTAGTTTGAGACCAGCCTGGCCAACACAGTGAAACCCCGTCTCTACTAAAATACAAAAAAATATTAGCTGGGCCTGGTGATGGGTGCCTATAATCCCAGCTTGGGAGGCTGAGGCAGGAGAATCGCTTGAACACAGGAGATGGAGGTTGCAGTGAGCCAAGACTGTGCCACTGAACTTCAGCCCAGGGGCCAGTGCAAGACTCTATCTCAAACAAAAATGTATTAATTAAGTGCCAACTATGAGATAGGCATTGAGCTCAGCACAGGGAATATACGGTAAGCCAGAAGAACTTTCTAGCCACCTTTATTGGTATTACCATTAAGTGATGAAAACAGCTATTAAAAAAAAAGTTGTTATCAAAAAATAAAAGGAAAAATGTCATGAAAGAGGAGGGCTGGGTGAAATCAGGATATTTCATTTAATATATGGAGTTAACACACGTATCCCTGAGAAAGTGATGTTTAAGTTGAGGTTTGGTGCATGGTTAGGACAAAGCCAGGAAAACAGGTTGGATCAAATATGTTTGGAGCATGGAACAGCCTGGAAAAAAATGTCATTTCCAAAAAGAGCTTGGAAATATATGAGAAATTAATAGAAGCACAATTGTGATAGAGCCCTAGTGAGCTGACATTTCTCTCCAAAATTGTTCTTTTTTTCTCTTGATTTTGTTAATCTCATTCCTAGAATCCCAGCACCCAACTGAAAAATAGCATCATCTTCAGCTGCGCCTTGTTCAAATCCCCTACATCCACAACCTTGATGTTATCTTGTTTTTGATCTGTCTCTTCCTCTCCATTCTCTTTGATACTCTGTAATGCAGATATTGGTAACACTCATCTATCCTACAAGTACCTCCATCTTCAAATATACATATAAGGTATCTCTATATTTCTAGTTCAGTTCTTTGAATTTCCTGTTAAATTCAAACATTGTTATCACAGTCGCACTTTATCTCAAAGTGGTCCTTTTGGCACAGAAAGTCTTTGAGTATCTTTTTCCCCTTATAGTTTTCCCTGATGTCCTAAGCTAAGCTCCAGGGTGCTCACTGCGACAGAATACATTATTTTCTAAAGTTTTTGCTCCTCTGTATTTTGTGCCTTTGGACATGTAACTTTGCAGTCTCTCCCGCCAAAGGAGAGGAAGTCTAGAGACATGCACAGAGACATAGCAACTGGTGCACAGTTTCAGAGGAATGACAATAGCAAACCACACAGTGAAGGATTAACATTGCTCAAAGGATGGCTTGGCCCTTGCTCAGCTCCTGGAAGTACCACTAAGCCCTTGAAATGTCCTGCTGGGAACAACCAGCATCTCATCTTGCTTTATAGTAAAGTATATTAGGTCCTGAGAACTTTCTTCATATATGTATATCTGAAGAAAGGGATGACACCTTCCTCAGTCATCCCTTCTACTCCTACACTCTCATGAAAACCATGACTCTTCTGAAAATGAGACCTCTGAGAACTCGTAGCTTCTTAAGATGATGCTCCAGTAGACAGGGCAAGAGTCTGACTTACCAAATTTGTCTGACTTTTGGTTCACATAACTGACATATGCCAAAACTATCTGGCTTTTTTCTTATAGATTGTATCCTTGCTATGAAGCAATAACTGTCTTAACTTTAGTAGACGGAAATCTGCTGGTGAGCATTCTCTGTCCCCACAAGGTATGAAAATCTCTTCTGTCACCAAGAGACACTGGGTGGCCACAAAGTACAGGCAAGTGGGATCCTGGTTCAACAAGCTACCTGGCCTGGGAAGATTTTTTGTCCCTCCATAGTGGAGAATCACTTCCCCCACCTAGAGGGACATATGGCCTGTCCTGAGAAATAACTTTCTGCCCCCTTAGGATGCCAGCAAGGTCCAGTAGGAGCCCCAGGCACACCATATAAACAAAGTAGACCAAAATACTACTACTACTAAATCTAAACAGAAAACATACCTGCTACAACAGGAAATTTAAACAGGATCCAGAATCTCATAACATAATGGATATAATAGACATGCCCAGAATACAACTGAAAATCACCTATCTTGCCAAGAACCAAGAAAATCGCAACCTGAGAAATACAATCAACTGAAGCCAACACTGAAATGACACAGATGTTGGAATCTGATGAGGACTTTAAAGCAGCTATCAAAAAAATGAATCAATAAGCAATCATAAATTCTCTTGAAACAAATGAAATAGTAGAAAATCTCACCAAAAATAAAAATATATGTATATATATATACATAGAAAATGCTCCAGAAAAGACCACATCAAAATTACCCGAGTGTAAGTCAAATAACAGAAACTTTAAAACTTGTCAGATCGGCTTTCTAGTAGAACAGAGATGACAGCGAATAGAATCAGTGGACTTGAGGACTAAACACTAAAATTTACCCAGTCTGAATAACAGATAGCAAACAGACCTTCCCAACGCCCCCACCCCGCCACTGCCACAAAAATTACCAGAGCCCTAGGGATATGGAAAAATAAAATATCCAATATTCAACATTTCTACTTAAAGAAATAATGGATAAAAACTTCCTAAAGTTAGCAAAATATATAAACCTTACAAATTTCAATATTTGAATGAACCCCAAATAGAATAAATCCAAAGAAATCTATATCAAGAAAGATCATAATTAACCTTCTGAAAACTGACAAAGACCTGAAATTAGCTGGAGAAACTTTATTATCTACAAGAGAACAACAATTAAAATGGCAGTGAATTTTTCATCCAAAACCCTGGAAAACAGAGAAAGTAACACAAAATTTTCAAATGATATTTAAGAAAAAAACGGTACCACAGATTCTATAACTTCTTACCTTATCCTTAAGGTAAGAAGATGAAAGAGGGACAGTCTTGGACAAAAGAAAACTAAACGGTTATGTCACTAGTAGACCTACTCTTAAAACCTGGCTAAAGGAATCTTCAAACAGAAAGGAAATGAAGATCTTAGCAGAAAGGAAGAAAAAACTGGACATGCAATATAGATACATAACAATATATTATCCTTTTCTTTATGCATTCTATAAACCATATTTGATTAGTGAAATAAAAATTATTATATCATCTTGTTCTCCAGATAATGATATTTAAAAACGAGGAATGTGAAGAGACCTAAGTGGAAATAAACTTTCACAGGGCTCAGCATCAATACTGATAGACTGACAAGTCACATGTTAGGTATACTGTGAAACCTACAACAACATTAAACTGTACAAGGAATTGTACTCCAAAACACTGTAAATAAAGGCAGAATTCTTAAAACTATTCAAGTAACCCACTTGAAATGGAAGAACAAAAAGCAAATCAAACCAACAGAAAACAAATCATAAAATGGCAAACTTAATCCATTAGAAGTCAGAGTGTTATTGATTTTAAAATGGGGTCTTTTCAGTGCTGCGAAGTCAATGCATGTAACCAAAGTGAGCATCAAGCAGTGCAGGCTTTATTCAATGGCCATGGACTTGAGAAGCAGGAGCTTGGCTCACAAATTAACTTCTCAGTTCACGAGAGGCAGAAAGTCACAGATATGGGGCATCTTTAATGAAGGGTTTGGGCATTAAAAACAAGGGGAGGAATATTCTTGTCTTTTCTGGGAATTAGTGGAAAATTCCTTGGAGCTGGAGTTGTGGCCTACTTTTTATCCTTTCATAGTTTCTTCCAGTCATTGTCATGGTGATTATAAACTGTCATGGCACTGGTGGGAGTGTCATGTAGCATGGAAATTAAATTATAATGAAGTTAGAGGTTCTTCAAAGGTCAAGTGAGCTGGAACTTGAATCTCATTAGTCTTAACTGGTTTGGTCACCAGGAGGAACATCTGACCTCAGGCATCCTGTCTCCTAAAGCAAAGCAGAGCTAAGGTCCGGTAGAAATTCAGCTAGGTCATACAGGCATTACACTGAGTATCAAGATTTTCAGAGTGTATAAACAAACAGAATTCATTGATATGCTGTTTATAAGAAATTCACTTTAAATTCAATAACTTAAGTAGATTGAAAGTAAAATAAAAGACAAAGATTATTCAAATGTTAATCCAATAAAAACTAGTTGCCTTAATTGAACATTTAGACTTTGAAACCCCTCTGTGGCATTTATAATTGAAATATGTTCTAACAGGTTGATATAATAAAGAGTGTAGTAGTTGTATTTATCTGCCTAAACATTCAAATGTTTCTGCCTTTTCTTGTTCTATTTAAGGGGAGACGAAAATTATATACCTAGTAACTTAGTCATATTTTGACATTAAGTGTCAAAAATTATGTCAAGGTTAGTTCTAGAAAATCTGTTGGTGGTTTATCAGGGCTCCCCATGCTTGTTTATAATTAACAGTGTTATGCACCATAGGAAGACAGGAATGGATTTTATTATTAAACTTGTGTAGAGAAATAGAAAAATGTCTTGGAAAATATATTTGTCTCCAATTACATAATTTTTAAGGCTTAAATTTTTTCTACTTACTAATAAAACTAAGATAAACTTGGGAAAAATGATGAAAAAATTGTAAAATAATAGACAAATCTATAATTATAATTTCATATTTAAGTAACATTCTCAGTAAATCACAGAGCAACATAAGTAAATCAGAAAGAATATAAAATAAACAATACAATTAATACATTTGTATAATTAACACACATAAAACCGTTTCTCTGAGAGAGAAAGAGAGTCTCACTGTCACCCAGGTTAGGCTCCAGTGGCGTGACCATGGCTTACTGTAGCTTCGACCTCTTGGGTGCAAGCAATCCTCCTATTTCATCCTTCCCGGTAGCTGGTGGGGCCCCAGGTGCACACCACCATGGCTGGTTAATTTTTGTATTTTTTGTAGAGATGCAGTCTTGCCATGTTGCCCAGGCTTGTCTCAAACTTCTGGGCTCAAGCAGTCCTCCTACCTCAATTTGGGAGAAATTCCTGGGATTGCAAACGTGTGCCACCACACACAGCCCACACACATGTAAAACTTGAACACAGATCAAGAGAAGACTATTTTTTCCATGTGAATGTGTAATAAAATTGATTAAATGCTAAACTATAACAAAAGTCTAAAAAAATAACGTTAATCTGATCATATGGAAATTAAAATATTGTCAAAACATGTTATAAATGTTTAAAATGATTAAGGTGAGAATAATTCACAAAATAATAACTTAAAGAAATCTCAAATCTTTGGAAATAAAGCAATACACTATTATATAGTCCATGGTCCAAAAAAGAAATAAAAATAAAATAATTAAAAGAATTTTTTTTTTCTTTTTAAACTTTAAGATCTGGGATACATGTGCAGAACATGCAGGTTTGTTACATAGGTATACAAGTGCCATGGTCTTTTGCTGTACCCATTAACCCATCACCTACATCAGATATTCCTCCTAATGCTATCCTGCCCTTAACCCCCCACCACCTGACAGGCGCTGGTGTGTGATATTACCCTCCCTGTGTCCATGTGTTCTCATTGTTCAACTTCCATTTATGAGTGAGAACATGTGGTGTTTGGTTGTCTGTTCTTGTGTTAGTGTGCCAAGAATGATGGTTTCCAACTTCATCCATGTCCCTACAAAGAATATGAACTCATCCTTTTTTTATGACTGCATAGTATTCCATGGTGTATATGTACCACATTTTCTTTATCCAGTCTATC
>CAUYLG010006430.1:0-48655 GCA_963573385.1 Cacajao melanocephalus | reverse complement strand
TAATACCCATTTTTAGACTGCATTCTAGCCTGGGCAATAGAACAAGAATCCTGTTCTCTCTCCCTCTTTCTCATCCTCTTTCTTTCTCTCTTACATTCTTTTTTTTTCTTTCTTTCACTCTTTCTTTCTTCTTTTCTCTCTTTTTCTTTCTAAAAAATAAAAAATAATAATAAAAAAAAAGAAACCTAGTGAGTTGGTGTTATGCTAAATAACCAAAATATGTAAAATGACTATGTAATTTATATCCCAAAGATGTTTTTGAGAATAAAAGAATCACTGTTAATAATTTTAGCTCAGGGCCAGGTACAGTGGCTCATGCCCATAATCCCAGCACTTTGGAAGGCTGAAACAGGCAGATCACTTAAGCTCAGGAGTTCAAGACTAGCTTGGGGAACACAGCAAAACCTCATCTCTACCAAAAGTGTGATGGCACACCCCTGTAGTCCCAGCTACTTGGGGCTCTGAGATGGGAGGATCACTGGAGCCTGAGGGGCAGAGGTTGCAGTGAGTGGAGATCAGAACACTGCACTACAGCCTGGGCAACAGAGCGATACCCTGTCTCAAACAAACAAAAAATTAGCTCAGAACAACAGACCAAACAAGCACTGTCCTGGACAAACCTGAATGCTCATTCTAATTATAATCATGCTGCTCTATTGATGGGGCTAAAGGTAGGAGTCAGAAGCCATTATTTCTTGAGATCATAATTTTGCAATCACATAACTTTTCTCTAGGTTTTTCTCAGACACTTAATGGTTATCACTGGATCATGCATACAACATAGTCTATGATAAGTGAAAGGGTAGACAGAAAAACGTGGATGACCCAGTTTTCTTCTTCCCCTAAATTGGGAAAAACCTAAGTCTCATTTTTCCCACTAAACTAAAAAAAGAAAAAAAACTAAATCTTCCTCTTCCCTGAACAGCAACTTCAATGCTTAGACCCCACAAAAATACCACTTAGCTCAGACATCACAGAAATGTCCCCAGAGTTGGCGGGCTGAAGGCAGGGAGGAGACTTTTCATAAAAGTTTGCTTTGCAATTCCAAAATTTAAACTCATGATCTGGAAAGCATTTCCTCCTTCCTGTTGTTATGTAATCCAGGATATACTTTTATGATATACTCAACGGCATTCAAGACAATGACTAAAATCAGAGGCAGTATAATATGGTTATACATCTTAATTTAAATTCCTATTTTATATGGCAAAATAGTCCTGCCATTCTCCTAAAGAAAGATACTTTTAAAAATTGGAGGCTAAAAAGGAGAAATGTGATCATTTTAAACACTTTATATTTTGTAAAATTTCCATTAATAAACATGGGAAAAGAGAAAAACATTGTATGAAACAGATACATTAAAAATCTGGCATTATCTCTTTATTTTGAAGATTGATCCTGAACTGTCTTAACTGTTGCTGTTAGATCCTGACTTTTCTAAGAAATCAAGAGGAGGCACTTTGAGCCTCAATCCAAGAAATTGGGCCTTACCATTTACATTTTAGGAAAGAAGTCTAGGAAAAGTCAAGCTAAAAGGCTGGGTGCTGCTTCACTGACACCTGGCAACCCTCCGACTCACAAAAGTGCACGTGGGCAGATCCTTTATTGGTTCATTCATTCACTTAACAGGAATTTAACATGCTCCTACTAAGTGTCATGTTCCAGGTCAAATGCTGGAGATTCAAGCACGGTCATGCCATTTCCAGGCTTGACGTCCAATGAGGCAGATGACATTGCTCTCAAGAATTACTAGAAAATGAAACCAAGATTAATGATAGAGGAAGCTCAAGACACTATGGGAGCCCATAGAGGTCTATGGGTCAGGAAAGGCTCTCTGAATATATGATCTTTTTCCAGAGGAGTAAGGTGAGTAAGAATTGGTTATTTTATAATAGAAATGGTGTCCAAGGCAGAAAAGACATCTGTGAGGGAGAGGAAGAAAGAGAAACATTGGTGAAAATAGATAAGTATGGCTAGAACGAGGGTACTCAGTCACCATGAGGCTAAAGAGGCAAGCAAGGGCACAATTATAGAGGCTTTGAAAGTCATATTAGGAGTTCAGGCTTTACCCTGTTGATAGCTGGGGAGTTTCTAAACATTGAGTGATTTTATGAAGAAGGTAGACAGGATCAGGTGTGCATTTTATAGAGACAATTCTGGCTTCAGAAGGTCAATTAGAGACTGACATAATGGTCAGAATCAAAGTTAATAGCAATTTCTACAAAGACGTTGTCAGTGGAAACGGAGAAATTTAGGAAGGAGTATTAACAGGATGTGGTGATTCCTGAGTAGATGGTGATGCCCCTAAATGACATGGAGAATATGTAAGGAGAAGAAGTGGGTTTAGAGGGTGGTGATATCCATTTTAAACAGTTGGATGTGAACTGTCCTTAACATATTCAAGTGGAGATTTCCAACAGAAAGTTGATTACATGGGCCAAGGGCTCAGGAGAGCATGGTGAACCATACTTAGAGTCTGGGGTGTCACTGGGGTATAAACGGCCTTTGAAGCCCAGGGAGTAGTTGAGACACCCTGAAGAGACTAGGCAGAATGAGAGTAGAAGTGGGTCAAGGACAGTCTCCCAGGGAACATCAATATCCTCCCCACTTATATAAAGGGGCAGGAGGGCTGCTCTTGTATTTCTCTGATCCTAAGGTTTCAAAAGGTCTTCATAACAACAGGCAGCATGTGACCGCGATCTAAATGGTAATAAGATGAAGTGTCTGATATTATGCATGGGGTTAGAGTGTCAGTCAATATCTACTGGTAGTTCTAAAACTAGATTCCAACTTGAGAAAAAAAATTCTTGATGTCCCCTGGATATGAAGAGGAGTCACAGTCTGACTATGTCACTGATGTTTCTGCAGTTCCTTTGCTTTTCTTTCCCTTCTTTGGTAATGCTCCATCCAGCACATGCTGGCCTGGCAACATTCCAGGCATAAACAGCTTGAAGACTGACCTCAGTTTATTCTTACATAATATTCTCACTCATATTATAGAAAAAGGAAGTTTTATGATAGGGGTAGTTGGAAAACAAAGTATCTGCTTACCCTAGCCATGAACTATAATTAGAAAGACCAAAAATATCTTAAGTGGTAATTCAAGACTCACTTTTCTCAAGAATCTCATAAAAATTAAGGAATGCAAAGGTCCTGACAAAAGTTTTTAAATGTACACTGACAACGAAATAGGTGCTCTTATTTTTCTGTTTCCAGTCTGCATCACATCTACTTACACACACTGTCTCTTCATTCGAATAGACAAATCTTAGAATCAGGGCATACTAAATCTGAAAGGATCTCAGAGAAAGCCTGAGCCTCTAACCCCAGCCCTCTCCCCACTGGCGCCTTGCCTATTTTCTAGATGAGAAACATAAGGTGCTGGAATGATGACACTTAGAACTTTTGCGTGTTGCTGTATATTTAAATAATAATGTTTACATTCAAGAGAAAATTTATGAATCACACTGGTTAATATCCTCAGCTCTTGGAATTGACTATCTGGGTTTGACCTTGGGCAAATTACTTAACTTCTCATTTCCTTAGTTTCTGCACCTGTAAAATTAGTTAAAGTAATGTCTATTCACAGATGTTGTTACATAATTCTCCATAGGCTTCTCCCATTTCTGCCTGTCTTGAGAGCAGAAATACTGACAATTTTTCTTTCAGACTATCCTTTTAAAGATGTTAGTATAGCAAACTGCCTTGAAAGATACAGATAGTATTTGCCTCCAGAGCAAAGGGCAGGTGTGCTGACTGTCTAGCATAAAAAAGGTAACATCTCCCTTTGGGGCAAAGGTGAGCATACTTCCTGCCTTTTGGAAATATTTGGGTTCCCTAATCTCAGGATTTCTGTCCTGTAACAGTTCTATCTCCAAATGTAGGCATCATCTGGTCTTCTAAGAATTGGCACGAATGGTGGTACTCTGGTGTTCTTGATGTGAATACAAATTTGAACATCCCTAATCACAAACTTCAAAATCCAAAATGCTACAAAATTTGAAATGTCTTGAGTGCTGACATACCATCATATCTGCGAAATTGCACACCTGACCTTGTGTGATGAGCCACAGTCAAAATGCAGTAAGAACTTCATTTCATGCACAAATTTTTAGAAAATATTTTATAAAATTACCTTCAGGCTATGTGTATAAGATATATGTGAAACATAAATGAATTTAGTGTTTAGACTTTGGTCCCATCCTCAGGATATCTCCTTACACACATCCAAATATTCCAAAATCTGAAAACATCCAAAATCTGAAACACTTCTTGTCTCAAGCATTTCAGATAAAATATATTCAATCTGTAATAAAGTCCTCTGTCTCTGACCCAGGAGTCTCATATCTTTTGCCAGGTCCATGCATTTGTGACAATCTAGCATGTTAGCTTACAAGTAGGGTAAAATCTCAGACTCTTCACAGTTCTTTGCAATGGATTTCGGTAAGAAATCAGTAAATAAACATAAGAGCTTAGGAGAGTATTTGACATAGAGCAACCAAAGACTGGTTAAATCAGTCTTACTCCTTCAGTAAGTCACTCATCAACAGCCTCATTGTAACTGTCTGCTTTTGGGTAGAATGTGAAATTAAATATATATATATAAAATATGAAGATAATAAACTTTCCCAGATTTTCTTATTTCCCCCTCTCCAACTCTCCCTGCCTCACTACTCACACATTTGAACACCATGTTTTCAATTATGGGAAAGTTAAAATCAATATGTAGTGTGACCAATGTTTGAGTGATGGTGTTTCTGAAAAGATTCAAAGTTTTCTCCATTATCATCAACTCATTTTGTTATTTCTCTTTCTGATTCGCTACATCAGCTCTTTTAAAACACTGGGAACTTTTTTTCTGATGTGTCTTCTATGCTATTTCCAGAGTTCTGTTTTTTTTTTTTTTTTTCAGAGACAGGGTTTCACCATGTTTGCCAGGATGGTCTTGATCTCTAGACCTTGTGATCTGCCTGCCTCGGCCTCCCAAAATGCTGGGATTACAGGCGTGAGCCACCATGCCCAGCCCAGAGTTCTATTTTCTATCTGTAAGCCTGTCAAACGTAGTAGTTTTGTCTTTGAAAAATAATGCTTCACCTGATCTTTTTTCTATGCTATAACTCATACTTTTGAAAAATCAGCATGACCTTTATCATTCTTGATCAGCACTTACTATAACAGCCTTCCTGAAGCAAAAGAAAGTAACTAGAATAGGTATTGTGCTGAGTGATCAGGATGTGGGGTCTACATCTTGACTTACACACAGCTGGAGTACTTGACTACGTACTTTATGTAAGTTTAGGGATTTTAACACCCCCCCCCACCCCGCCGCACTCATGTCTCCAGATCTTTTGAACACTGATTTTGCCATGATCTTTGGTCATTATCAGTTTAGATAGACAGGGGCCTTGTCTTTAGCTGGCTGCTGTTAAAACACCATAGTCAAGGAAGATTATTATTAGAAGAATTACTTATCAACCAGAGCTCCAAGAACATCAGTGTTTTACTGAGCAGGGAGAAAACAGGAAGTAAGGGAAGAGTGTGTCGGGAGTGAGATCTGTACCTCTGCAGAACACAGGAGGGCATGATACTAGAGAAGTCTAGAGTTTGGCAATGTATGGGAACTTGGAAGCGTTTTTCTCCATACATGTCCATCAATGGGGAAAGCATTTGAAGGATGAAAATGATAAGAGGTATACCCTGCCTTTAAAGTACCTCTAGTCTAGCTGGGGAAATTCAGCCCACAAACCTAGGTAGAACACGGTACATAATTACATTATGTGATATAGACATAACTATACATACAGATAAGACTATTTTCTTTAGACAAGACTGTTAAGACTTCAAAGAAGGGAGATATTCGTAACTCAGGATTATTGACAGCTTTCTCTGGAAATGGCAATGAAAAATTAAAGTGGAGAAATGAGAGCGGTCAAAGAAGGGAACAGCAGTGTACACTGCGCCTGTACAAGGGGTTGCGTGGAAGCAGTAACCAAAAGGTGAGGCAAAACAGTTTCCACCACAATTTGGCTTTGAGCTGGGGACACCTTAGAAGGGAGACTTGGAGTTTGTGTGTGGCCATGACTCATACAAAACTCCGTCATTCAATTCCTGTATTTGCAAAAACAAATTAAATGGAATTTGCTTGTTACTCTCCTAATTTGTGATGTGTTTGGCTCCATTAGGTTATAGCAGGCATTACCTGAAAGCATCTATTATATGTCAATTTTGGCATGGTATTAAGGACTGAATTAATAGAACCCTATAAGCCCTATTCTTGCCCTGTATATGATTATGATATTGTAACCGGATATACTAACAAAACACTGATAATGGGAA
This sequence comes from Cacajao melanocephalus, assembly GCA_963573385.1. Classification (NCBI taxonomy): domain Eukaryota; kingdom Metazoa; phylum Chordata; class Mammalia; order Primates; family Pitheciidae; genus Cacajao; species Cacajao melanocephalus. Next base: position 42,319 of record CAUYLG010006430.1, on the reverse strand, counting down.
TATCATTAGCACATTCTTTGTAAGATGACTGGAAATGAGTGGCCTGTGCTATAATACTGTGCATTCAGTTACTCTGTCCTTATTCCTCAGCCTTTTTTTTCTCTAAATTCTTATTTCTTCACAAACTTTCTGAGTAAATCTTGGCAGAAAGTTTAGCAAGCTATATCTAGGAGGTAGTAAAAGAATCACATTTCAGGATGTGGGAAATCCTGCATCTGGCCTTTCTGGATCCTGAAGAGATATAGCTTTAAGGAGTCAAGGCCAGCTCTACTCTTGGAAAAATTTTGCAGGTAATTGCCAATGGTATGTATGTTACAACAGGACCAGAGTTTTCAAAGAGAATGCAATTGGTGAAAAGGAATGTTTCAAAATAATATGAACTAAAGAATTTAGGGAATTTAGACCCACTCCTAATACTTCAAATAGCAGCTTCATTTTTCCCTCAAAGAAGTCATTGCCAACATTGACATGTAGCAGAATCAACAGTTAATTTTAAAAAAAACTCATTAGCTTAAATCATGGAATAATAATTATAAGAACCAGAGCTGGCTCCTTACAATTTTGACCTTTTTTTTACTGTTTAATGTAGAATTTTGGATAACCTTTGGATTCAATGCAGTGAAGAATTATTTTGTGTAGTGAAATCTATAAAGAACAGGCTTGACTTGAAAATAACTTACTGGCTTAAAAAGAGTCACTTACAATTTCGTTGGCAGTAAATAAAGCATGATGCTATTACTTATGGTTTTTGTTATCTGGGTTTTATTCCTGGTGAAAAGAGATGTTGAATAAGAATTTCTTTCTTACAAAAGCTTCTGTATTATTAACACAATTGACTAGGATTTGAAATTCTATGAAAACAAATGCCCTTTTACCAGTTCTTGGTTTGAATATGTGTATTTATTTAGTGCTTACTTAAGGATTTAGGATCTTGTTCACTATTGCTCTTTAGGATAACTTTGAAGAAAATGTTGTTGTATGAAACCATGGACGGTATTAACATAGCTAATATCCTGGCTGTTTTATGAATACTTTTATGAATCTTGATAGTTTATAAATACATAAGCCTCATTAATTTTTTTCCATTTTATTTTCTTAGGTAGAATTTTCTCTATTGAAAAACGTAAGACTAAAATGATCAGAGTACCATAACAAGGGAGGATGACAATACAAAGTGTGGGAAGAGATTCAGTAGGTATTTTCTCTAGACATTAAGGAGATAATGTGCTAGACAGTTCCGGGAACTTAGTTAAAGCTTTGATGTATTGTTTTTGGTTGATTGATATAGAAAGGAAATGGTTGCCTTTCACTGTCAGAAGTGAACATAGGATGTGAAAAGCAAATAAAGCCTGAAAGGGCAGCTTATACTGTAGTATTTTAAATTCTTTCAGTCTCTGGGCACCCCTCTTCCCCACAGCTTGTTTTATAAAGGCCTATAGTATGGTGAAGATTCAGGAGGAAGGAATAACGGGGCCTCTGACCAGGGGAAAAGAGAAAGAAAGATCTGAAATGAAGATGGGGCTCCCAGTTAGAAGCAAAAGTATACTTTTAAGGAAGGTAGTATAATCTCAGATTTGAGAAATCTGTAGTACTAAAGAGGGAAAAAATATATCAGAGAAGTAGAACTGGAGACTGGGGCTTTGGATCCAAATGGTACACATCATTGGCTTCTCCAGTATCAGCGATGTGCTCCCAGCTCATGGCAGGGAAGAGTCCTGAGGAATTCTGACCATTACTTCCTCACCCTGGGGTAACTTGAACTCTGAGGAGATAAAGCAGGGACTGTTTCCTGTTACTGTATACCCCTAAACTCTTTGATCACTTTTTTTTTCAGTCTCCTGATGGGGTAATTAGTAATTCCTAGTTACCCCAGAACTAGGAACACAGCCTAATTCCTCTTTAAAAAAAAAAAGATTCTAATGCCAGCCTCATAATTAATCAGATATCTAAAATGTGGGCTAACGGCCTCTGTGTGTTTCAATTTCCTCTTTTAATAAACAATCTCTACTGATGTCCTGTGTTAAGATTAAAGATATACAACACTTTTAGAGGAATAAGGCATGAGATCTGTATCTGAGTTAGCACACTTTATTTTATGCTTAACATGGAAAGAGCCTCAGACAAGGCACCTCTGTGCAATTCTGATGCATCAGCCATCAGAAAAGTAAATCTTCAGGATTTGTTCTTGTATTTATTTGTAGGAGGGTGTTGAGGGAGGGGCAGAGAGTGCAGGAAATAAAAAAGGGACCAAATAAAATGAAATGGCTGTGAAGAAGGCCAAAGGGTAACTTTCTTATGTGATTCCCTTAAGCCTCATCTAGGAATGTGCTTCTATTTTCTACATTGGAATAAAATGGATGTTTAAAGGGAACTTTCTTTCTTAGAACGTAGTTATTTATGCCAGTGTCACGTCTCTTCTTATTTACCTACAAACTCCTTGAGGACAGAGCCATGTCTCATATTTTCTACTTTTACAAGACATATCATAGAGATATTCACACATAAAGAGTCAATAAACATCTAGTGTGTGAATATTATCTGCTGATTTTGCCAGTTGCTGTATGGAAATAAATACCTAGTCACATGCTATATAGTGATAGCGGTGGGTACAGATCATAAAAGGGGATTAGATAAATGGGTCAGCAGGATGTGGCTTCCATTTTCGAAAAGTACTTTGAATAGTAAAGGCATTTTTTTTTGAGATGGTGTCTCCCTCTGTCACCCAGGCTAGAGTGTAGTGCTGCCATCTTGGCTCACTGCAACGTTCCTCTCCAGGGTCCAAGCAATTCTCCTGCCTCAGCCTCCCAAATAGCTGAGATTACAGATGTCCACACAACCACACCCAGCTAATTTTTGTAATTTTAGTAGAGTCAGGATTTCACCATGTTGGCCAGGCTGGTCTCAAACTCCCGACCTCAGGTGATCCACCCACCTCAGCCTCCCAAAGTGCTGGGATCACAGGGATGAGCCACTGCACCCTGCTGTAACGGCAAAATTTTAAGAACTGCTAAAGATTCATCATTTATATCTGGCCATCATTCAAATGTCTGTGCTTTGTTTGTTTGTTTGTAATTAGGGCCCACTATCTTTCTCAAAATATATGTTCCTTAATAACTGATTCTGTGTTTCATCATCTTTAGGACAAAGAATGCCAGCTCTCTTTAAAGCAGTGTTTTGAAATACAGTCTGTGAGGTAATCATAGATGTAAAATTGTATCTCCTAGCTCAAAGAGAACTGTTGAAAGAAAAGTAGCTGCTTTGTTTTTCTAGAATGTCAGTGTCATTATTTTCACAGTATACTTTTGAGAAACACTAATTTGTGAAAGAAAATCATCTCAGAAGGTAAAGTTGTTGGTTTAAATTCTTATGCCCATTGTGTTCTGAGGAACACAATTAATTGGAAGATAGTGAGAGGCTGAATAGTAGAGACATTAAACTTCTTCACAGAGCCAGTGACATGATTCTGAATTGAACTTTCAAAGTATGATAGAAGAAGGTGTAGTATGCTTTAGACAGAAAACCACAGGGTGATTGGGAAAACATGAGATATGAACAAGGGTCATGGTAGCATTCTAGTGAAGTTTCCACGAATCCAAACTGTCAGAATAAGCAAGGTTCCTTCCCACACTGATAAACATGCACTTGTAGATGGCATTCCATTCTTTGAGGCAGATTTAAATAGTATGTTTATTATTGTCTGAAAGGGAATGACAGTGAAAAATGTGCCAGTTTGGTCCATTTAAAGAAATCAAACCTAAACTTGTTGCTGTCCATCCTTTTTTGATAGGTTTAATAATGAAACCACTTTGTGGGCAACCCTTAAGACATAGAAACTGTCATTTGCACTATGGATAAGTTTCAAGAAAAAAATGCAGCTATGATTAAAAATCAAGAAAGAACTGCAAACTTCAGGACCTAGATTTCTTTATACTCGTATAACTTACTTTTGAGTTTTTTGAGGGGAAGGGGAATTTGGAATTTTATCCTTCTCTTGTTATCATTGGCCTTTCCATCTCACCTCATTGCTGCTAGGAAAATTACATGGTTAGGCTGGGTGCAGTGGCTTACCCCTGTAATCCCAGCACTTTGGAAGGCTGGAAAGCAGAAGGATTGCTTGAGCTTTTAAGTTTGAAACCAGCCTGGGCACCATAATGAGAACCTCCTTTCTACAAAAAATTTAACAATAAAAAATAAGCTGCAGGCAAGATGGTGTATACCTATAGTCCCAGCTACTGAGGAAGCTGAGGCAGGAGGGTCACTTGAACCCAGGAAGCTGAGGCTGCAGTGAGCTATGATCATGCCACTGTACTCCACCCTGGGTGACAGAGCAAGACCATATCTCAAAATAAAATAAAAAATAACATGGTCACATGATATTAATGATAGTGATGTGGTGCTTCCTTTAAGGACATTTAACGTTGGGGCAAAACTGAGGTTGAGCTATATGACTCAAGATGGAGATAGGGAGAATGCTGGTGGCAGTGAGAACATTGCTATTGGGAAACAAGTTGGGGAGACCAGCTTGAATCTGAGAAATACCCCAAAGATAGGCCTTGCCAAAGCCACAGAACTATTTGCAATGGCAGAAACTGGAGCTGAGGTCATCTACATAGCTACTGACAGGTTAGTGGGTGGGTACTGGGTAGGAAGGGAGGTGTCTTGGTTTCACACTTAGAGACTCTATGTGAGGAGATTTCATAACAGAATATTTTCCTGAAGGAAATTACTGCTGCTCTATATGTAGTACCCTATGAAACAAAGGTATTGAGTAATTATTAGTTCAGTGAATAAGAGTGAATGAATAGAGTTATTTCCCCCTCATGGTAGTTGTTTTATATTAGGATAAATTTATGTAGTCCATGTAAATGTATCCTAATTTATCTATTATGATAAATTTATACAGTCAATCCATATATATACATGTAGAATCTAACAAGCATTTTTATTGACTTTCTACATGTTATGTTACATTGCCTAGGAGTTCAATATGGATAACACTATAAAGGGAAACTATTTTGAGTTTTAAATCAGTGATTTAAAGCCAGGATTTTACAAACACTAGTAACAGTCATAACTTTCATTTGAGTGCTAACCAAGTCTCATATACTTTGCTGAGCCTTGTACATGTATTATGTCTTTTTGTGTTCACAGAAAAAAAAAAACAATGAGGTCAGTATAAGCATCCCCCTTGTACACAGGAAACAGACTCAGATTGCTAAAGCATATGCTGAAAATTACACAGCTAGTAAGGGACAGAGCAGGGGATTACATTCAGAGCAGTCTGACTCCAAGTCACACGATCTTTGTAAAAAATTGTACTAATTTATGGGGTACATGTGTAATTTTGTTACAAGCACAGATTGCATAGTGATTAAGCCAGGGCTTTTAGGGTATCTATCAGTCACATGATGTACATTATACCCATTAACCACTTTCTTATCATCCTCCTTGCTCCAAGCCCCTCACCATTTTGAGTCTCCATTATATATAATTCTACTCTATGTCCATGTGAATACTTTTTAATATCTATTTTTGAGAACATATGATATTTGTCTTTCTGTGCCTGACTTGTTTTACTTAAGATAATGACCTTTGGCTCCATCTTCGCTCCTGCAAAGACATGATTTCATTTTTTATAGCTGAATAGTATTCCATTGTGTGTATGTGTGTGGTATACACACATATATATACATATATACATATACACATATTTTACACAGGAAACAGAAACTCAGATTATTAAAGCATACACTGAAAATTGCATAGCTAGTAAGGGACAGACAAAGGCGTTACATTCAGAGTAGTCTGATTCCAAGATGTGTGTGTGTGTGTGTGTGTGTGTACACCACACACATGTACATTTTTGAGACAAGGTCTCACTGTGTCATGCAGGCTGGAGTGCAGTGGCATAAACATGGCTCACTGCAGCCTTGATCTCCTGGGCTCAAGCAATTCTACTGAGTAGCAGGACTACAGGTGCATGACACTAGGCCCAGCTAATTTTTTTTATTTTTTCAAGAGAGAGGGTCTCACTATATTCCCCAGGCTGGTCTCAAACTCCTGGCCACAAGCAATCCTCCATCTTGGCCTCACAAAGTATTGGGATTACAGGCATGAGTCACCATGCCTGGCCTCCATTACACATATACATACAACAGATTTTCTCTGTCTGTTCATCTGTCAACAGACATTTAGGTTGTTTCCGTATCTTTTCTGTTGTGAATAATGCTGTAACTGCAGGTATCTTTTTGATATATTTATTTCTTTTTTCTTTAGGAAGATACTCAGTAATGGGATTGCTAGATCAAATGGTAGTTCTATTTTATTTATTTTAGTTCTTTGAGAAATGTCCATACTATTTTCTATAGAGGCTGTACTAATGTACATTCCCACCAACAATTTAACAGTTCATTTTATCTGCATCCTCACCAACATTTATTATTTTTTGTCTTTTTAATAACAGTTATTCCAACTGAGGTAAGATGATATTTCATTGTGGTTTTGATTTGGATTTTCCTGATGGTTAGTGATTTTGAGTATTTTCTCATATATGTGTTGGCCCTTTGTGTGTCTACTTTTGAAAAATGTCTATTCATGTTCTTTTCCCACTTTTTAATGAAACTAGTTTTGTTGTTGTTGAGTTCCTTGTATGTTCTGGATATTAGTCTCCTGTTGGATGTGTGCAAATATTTTCTCCAATTCAACAGGTAGTCTTTTCACTCTGTTATTTCTTTTTTCTGTGCAAAAGCTTAAGTCCCATTTGCTTATTTTTGTTTCTGTTTTCTATGCTTTTAAATTCTTAGTCATAAATTCTTTGCCTAGACCAGTACCCAGAAGAGTTTTCTGTAGGTTTTCTACTTGTAATGTTACAGTTTTGGGTCTTATATTTAAGTCTTTAATCCATCTTGAATTGATTTTTGTATATGGTGAGGTAGGGATCCAGTTTTATTTTTCTGCATGTGGCTATCTAATTTTCTCAGCACCATTTATTGAAGAGGGTGTTCTTTCCCCAGTGTATGTTCTTCTTGGCTTTGTCAAAGATCAGTTGGCTATAAACATTCCAAGGTATGCATTCTTAAACCTACATTATCTTATAAATATAGTCAATGAATATTTTAAAATTTTTTGAGACATAGGCCCATTTAAAAATACGAAAAAGCTATAGTTCCCTCCCCAAGACTAAGTATACATATGTACATTGGCATATAATTTCCAGGTATATGGACATACATACTGCCACCCCTCCCATTATGAACTCCATGTTATTCATATAAATACTAGCCTTAAGAAGGCAGAAAATCTACAAAATTATGTTGAGAAATGGAAAGCAATATGAAAATTACAATAAAAAGATTTCTGAAGGCCTCACCACAGAAATAGACAAATAATAAGAGGAAAATTCAGGGGCACTGAATTTGAGAGTAGTTGCAAGTTCAAACATGGAATTTGCTGCACCAGTACTTCAAACACTTATAAATCTTTCCTAAAGTATTCACAGAGTTAATTGCAGAAAGTTTCTTCTCCTCTTGATCATTTCCCCTTCTTCAGTAATCCTATACACCCTCCTTGTCTCCTTGCTTCTTTGAATCCCTCAAGTATTTAGTGCCTACTACACATCAGGCACTCCTTTGAGTATTTGTGATATACCAGCAAAAAGAAAAAAGGAAAAACAGAGGGACAGAAAATCACTATCTTCCGGGACTTTATATTGTAGTGGGAAGACAAACGATAAAAAGAAATCTACAAAAGAAAACATACATTATGTTAGAAAGTGATAAATGCTATGGGGAAAAAAAAATAGGGCAAATTAGGGATATAAGAATGACAGGTTGCAATTTAAAAGAGGATGGTCCAGGATAGCTTCACTGAGAAGAGCATATTTAGGCAAAGATTTCAAGGAGTTAACCATGTGACTTTTGGAGAGAAGATTGTTCTAGACAGAGGGCATAGCTAGTGTCTAAGTTCAAGGCAGGAGGGTGCTTGTTGTGTTTCACACAGTGAGGAGGCAGTGGAGCTCACATGGATTGAGTGAAGAGGTAGAACTGGGAGATGAGATCACAAAGGTAAAGAGTGGAACAAAACATAGGGTCAAGGTGGCCTCATAAAGTCTTTGATGTTTACACTGAGAAAAAATGGATAATCAATGTAGATTTTGAGCACAGTGGCATAATCTGACATAGGATTTAATTGAATCACCCTAGCTGCTGTTTTAAAAAGACCATAGCAGACAAGGGTAGAAGTTACAAAATCAGTTAGAAGGCTTTTTAATAATCTAGGTGAGGAAGAATGATAGATCATAAGTAGAACTGAATAGTTGGATTCTTAATATATTTTGCCATAAAAGTTTTTACTGCTACATATTTCTCTCTAAGCACTGCTTAACTGCATCCCACAAATTGATTTGTTATGCTTTAATTTCATTTAATTCAAAATTATTTCTGATTTATCTTGTAATTTCCTTTTTTGAGAAATGGGTTATTTAGAAATAATTAGTTTTATTTTCTAATATCTGGAGATTTTCTATATATCATTTTGATAAATCTCAAACATTTTATATTATTTCAATTAAGTATATTGATTTATTAAGATTTGTTGTATGACCCAGAAGATGGTCATTCTTCATGAATGATCCATATTAACTTGAAAAAAAAGTGTACTCTACAGTGAAGTGTTCTATATAAGGTCAAACTGATAATGTTGTTCAGGTTTTCTATATCCTCCATGATTTTCTTTCTTTTTGTCCTATCAATTCCGGCAAGAATAGTGTTGTAATCTTCAACCATAATTGTGGATTTGCCTTATTTTTATCAATTTTTGCTTCATGTATTTTTAAGTCCTATTGCTAGATGTCTACACATGTGGAACAATAATTTTCTTTTTTCTTTTTTTTTGAGAACCAATCCCTTTATCATTATGTACTAGCCTTCTTTATCCCTGGTAAATTTCATTAAGTCTACTTCAGTTATTAATATAGCTACTCTTGTTTTCTTTTCTTTTCTTTTTTTTTTTTTTTTTTGAGACAGAGACTGTCGCCAGGCAGGAGTGCAGTGGTGTGATCTCAGCTTACTGCAACCTCCACCTCCCGGGTTCAAGCAATTCTCCTGCCTCAGCCTTCCAAGTAGCTTGGCCTACGGGTCCACGCCACCATACCCAGCTAATTTTTGTATTTTTTAGCAGAGACAGTGTTTCACCGTTTTGGCCAGGATGGTCTCAATCTCTTAACCTCGTGATCCGCCTGCCTCAGCCTCCCAAAATGCTGAGATTACAGACATGAGCCACTGCGCCCAGCCTCGTTTTCTTTTGATTAGTTTTAATGGTGTATCTTTTCCTATCTCTTTACTTTGTACTTACGTCTTATTTTTAAAATAAATTCCTGGTAGTATACAGTTGTATCGTGCTTTTAAAAAAATGCAATTTGACAATATATATCTTGAAATTAATGTGTTTATACTGTTTACATTTAATTATTTATGTTTGATTCAATTATCACCTTACTAGCTTTTCCTAATATTCCATCTGTTCTTTGTTTCTTTTTTCCTATTTTTACTTTCACTTTCTTTTGGATTTTTTAAATTCTATTTTATTCCTACCATGGGCATATTAGATACACCTTTCTATAAATATTTTAGTTATTTCCATATGTTTTAAAATATACATGTTTAATTAATCAGGATACACCTCAAAATAATACTACTTCATATGTAGTATAAGAACCTTAAAACAGTATATACCCAGTTTCTTCCTCTCAACTTTGGTGCAATTTTTTTCACACGTTTCACTTTTATATTTGCAATAAACATATAATGCATTACTACAGTTTTTACTTTACACAATCAATTATCTTTTAGAGCAAGTTAAAGTAAGAAAATTTTCTATTACCTTGATTTATTTAACTTCCAGCACTCTTCATTTCTTTATACGGATCCAGGTTTATGATTGGTCTAATATTCCTCTTGATTGAAGAACTTCTTGAATTTGAAATGTAGACCTATGAGATTTCCAGGCATATTAGATATAGCCACTGAAGGAAAACTCAAAGATGACCCCAGAGTTTATAGTAAAGGTGGTGATAAATCATAATGATCATAGCAAATAATTAAAATAATTATTTAGGAAAAGATACTGGTATAAAAACAAGTTCAGCTCTAAAAGAGGGAAACTACTTTATACGCCAAATGTATTTTGTCATTTAGATATTTGCTATGAATTTTTCTGCCCCTCAAAGTTCAAATTTCAATGACCTGTAGAAGCTCAAGGCTTTTTCATGATAATTTTCAAGGAGATGGAGGAGGGATTAGATACTGTGTGTGGCTCCTATATTGACAGATGCCTAACTCCTCTCCTCCACCTCAGTCTGGATACAAAACTCAGTCCTTTCACTGGTTTCAACAAGAAATCTACTCTCCTCTTATGCTAAAGCCCTATTAACCTCAGTAGGGAAGGCACCAGGTTCAAGAGGCCTAAGAAGAGACCCAGAGCCAGCAAAGAAGTCATGGGGCTTTATTTAAGGCTCAGGAAAGAGTCCAGTGGTGGCAGGCTGGACAGGAGAACCTCCTTACATACAGAAATGTTCCAGTGGCAGTGAGCTAGACAAGATATCTGCCTTACCTGCAGTCCAGTGGCAGCCAGCTGGACAACAGAACTGCACGGCCCAGTGGTAGTGGGCTGGGCAGGAAAATGGCAACCACTTGCAAACAGCATACAGCTGATACAGCATTTTCACTTAACACCCTCCACCTGATGACCTCTACCTGGTAACCTTCATTTAACCTAGAAAGAACTCAGGGCCTCAATCCCCTGTATAGCCTGTGTTCCACAGGATAGGCCAGGGCTCAGATGTTTATCATAGATAAAGAACAAATGTCTGAGTTAGCCACTCCCGGATTCCCAAGCTCAGAACACGCATTCAGATAAGACTGTCCTACAGGCTCATTCTAAGGGTATGCTTAAGTTATTGCTATCAGGTGCATTTACCCTATATCCTCCTCACACACTACCCTCCTTACATATTTATCAGTTTTTCTTAACTCATTTTCATTCCCTCTTGTGATCTTTGTTTCCTTCCTATGAAATTTCTTCCCATGAGTTCCAAATTCTTTCCCTTATTTTAGGTAGAATATATATCTCCTACACTTAGCGTTATACACAACCTCTTAAGGTTGTCAGAATAAAGGAGGCAAGCCAGGCATAGTGGCTCACACCTCTTTTGAGAGGCTGAGGTAAGAGAATCATTTGAGGCCAAGAGTTTGAGATCAGCCTGGGCAACATAGTGAGATCCCTGATCTCTACCAAAAAATATATTTTTTTAAATGAAGTTGTGATTGTATCACTGCATCCAGCCTGGGCCACAAAGCAACACCCTGTTTCTAAAACGATAAATAAATAAAGGAGGCATTAGGATCTTCCCTTTTTAAAGATTCAGCTTTATAAATATACCCTATTGGCACAGGCAAAGTTTCCCAGGGATTTGCATGCAGGAAGTTTACTAGAAGTGCTTTCGAAAGCTGTATCTGAAGGTGCAAGCAAAACAACACAGGGCAGAGGCAGAAGTGAAATGAGATATGGTTGGAACATTTGCCTTAGCCAATGCCACAGAGATCTCGCAAGGCTGAAACGCTCCTACAAAGATGTCCTTCATTAAGGAATCAATTACTGGACACAGGCTGCCCCAGTGAAATGGGGCATAGATTTGGGCAAGGCAGCTTCCTTCAGCTGAGAGCAATTTCCAGAGTTGGACACAGCTGCGAGTTGTCAGAGCCAATACCTTAGGCATCTGAAGTGTGCCCTGATCATGAAGGGGATCTCGGAGGTGTTCAAATGTATACACTACAATCCACCTCATGCCACTCCATTCCAGTAGCCTCATATAGTATGTTCTCCCCAGGAGGGAACAACACTTCCAAAATTGTGATTTGTCTCCTACTTACAATTTTGGAAAAGTTTTAAGAGGACTTAGTGTGAAAAGCTACAATGTCAGCCCTCTCCCCACCCCTCTCCTCCTCCAACCCCTTGCCATTATCCTAACCCCATCCCTACCCCTCCAGCTATTCTCTAGATCGCACCTTAAATTTATAGTCTCTCTTATCTACTAAGCCCACCTTCTAGATTCCCCTCACCCTTAACTATCTTATCTGCTCATCTTGGTTGCTTACCTGGTGGGACAACCCAGACTCTTCTCCTTGAGGAGGTCTGAGCACCTAGTTGCTATGCCTTTCTCAGGATTAACTTCTGCATGTGTCCATTTACCACCAAAATTGGTCAGGGGAATACCAAGAGTCCTCCTCTGTCTCCCCCAAGAGATCACCTTTATCTTCAGGCCTCCCCCTACCATGAACTCCACTTGCCTGTTAAATACTCTTCTGCTCCACTTTGAAATATCCCATTGGTAACTATTATGGGAAGGTGGATTTCCATTTACTGCTTTTATGTTATTACTTCAACCTGGAATTTCCCTCCTATTCCACCACCCCCAACCCTCTATGAAATACTTTTTATGATCCAACTCAAATCTTTCAGGAAGTGAGAAGTTAATAAACAGAGTCTCCATGAAGAAACTCCTGTCAAAAATATATCTTTCCTCCTCTGAAATCTTTAATGGTAGAGCTCACATTTTGCTATCTTTATATCGCTGCACAAAGCACACAGCAGGTGCATAAAGTGGATGAATAAATGTCTTAGCACGTTACACTCGGGATACACAGCCTTGTATTATACTTTGGAGTCATTTATCTGTCCTGTAAGTTAAAAATCTCCTTGAAGTCAGAGACCAGGTCACAATTCTTATTTTTATCGCATCTTGCAAAGTGTCTCTACATCAAGTTAGAACCAAAATATTTCAGTTAGCGTGTTAAAGGAATTACTGTTAACCCAGGACACATGAGAAGAGAAGCCTGACTCATGCTGTAATTACAGGAATAGATTTCGTCTCTCCTATGGGGTTTTCTGCAGGAGCAGTGGCCCTTTAGAGGTGTCCTGAACTGAGGCATGGAGGACAAACTTTTGTTCTCTGCATTTCCTAGGCACTGGATGTGCTCTGTGTGCCAAGGAGAGCAGATAGCCTTGGGCGAGACAGCTTCCTTCACCTAAGGGCAGTGCCTCACGTAGGACACAGCTGTGAGCCCTCAGCATCCAAAATTCCAGTCAACTAGTATAGTGACTACCTTGATTCTAAAAGGGTATCTGGATAGCACACAACAGCATTAAACATAGCATCACTGAGTGGGAAAAGCACAGACCCTGGTCACATTTAATGAAAATCCTCTTCCTGAGGCATGGGGGGACAGAAAACATGGAATTTACCTGTAGCACCCAAGCCTCATTCCTCCTCCTCTGATCCCAAACAAGTCCCTTTTCTCTTTGGGGATTTGGACTGGCCCTTGAGGTATTGATTTTGGCTCTGCTCTATCACTTGGCTACTGGGAAAGTTTCTCCTCCTTACCTGCACAGTGCTAGTCCTCACACAAGTACTGCCACTGTGTCAGCCCAATCAGGAGGCATCTCCTTACATTACTAGATATCCCGTGACATGTGAATTGCTGGGGGCTATGCAATTGTTCCTAAAGATCACAGCAGTAGAAAATACGGGGCCTGAAAAAATACAATTCCCTTCAGTACATTCTACCAACTTTTACTCTCAGAATCAAGGCTTACTGGTTTAATAACACCTACATACAGGGAAGGTGCATCAGCCTCTTCTCTGTCCCTAACTGCATGATCTCTGCCTCCTACAAGAAGGATCCAGAATATCTATGGGGAATTTTGCTTGCAGGAATGACCTATCTACTTGGTTCCTCCTTGTTTTTTACTTCAATTTCCAGATGGCTATGGAAAGCCTCCCATGATAAGTATCATTTCCTAGAAAATGCTGACATTTTCTATAACCAAATTTGAAGAGGAGAAGGGAAGATACTTTCATTTCACCTGGAAACTCTATACATTTTCTTGAATGTGCACCACACACAGGGGAACCACCTAAGTTAAAGGTGATTTGTACTTGGATGGTCACAGGTGTTCTCTCTGTGGTCAGATCTGAAAAACTAAAAGTAAATTAACAAACCCAGTCTCTCCCTAGGACTCCCCACTTTTTCTGGGTTTTGGGCCAGAGCAGAGGTTACAGAACATTTCTTGGTACCCTACTTGCAGGGATGTTAATTGACTGGAAAGGCTGTTAAACCAGCAGCAGCAGCAGCAGCAGCCTCATCATCATCATCATCATCATCATCATCATCATCAATTTCCAAGTCTCAATGAAACCTTCAGTTAAACTCTGCCATTTGGTTTGGTTGCATAAAGACACTGGTCATCCTTTTCCCTTCTTGTGTCAAGATTTGCTAACAAGGAGAATTTAGATCTCCCATGAGTTCTAAAGCTTCTCTTATAATGCTTTACTGTACATTGCTCTTGTAATAACATGCTTCAGCTGAACCTGATTTTCCAAACTGCTCAATAGCACCTTGTCATATGGCTTATTGCAAAATACTCTAGTATCAACACATATCCAGAGAGCTTTTCTCCTTCCTGTTGGTACATGGTGGGCAAGTGGATTTACGAGTTCCAGCAACTCTTCACAGTATCAAGTATGCTTTTTGATGCTGTCAAGGATTTTGTCAATGAGGTGAAGCCTTGGCAGGACTGAGAGCATGTGTATCTCCTAATGCCAGGCCCTATAACCTTTCTTTTGATCTCTTTCACACTCCTGCGTCTGAAACCTACCACTACTGCAACATAGGATGTTCTCTTCAAACTCAAAAATCCTTCTCTCTGTTCCCTGAACTGCCTGAAAATGTGTTTAGCTAATGATCAACAGGTAGTTCTCCTGAGGCTGCAATGCTTAACCTGATAACTGATTCAATAGATGCTCAGGATCAGAGGGACTCTCCACAAACGCATCTTGGTAGCAATCTTTGATCAGGCAAAGCACGCTTCTTCCAAAATGAATGCTGTATTTTAGAGGATGTTGAGGTAAACTTCTAAAAAAGACCCTCACCTGAAACTTGAGGTTTTGGGGGGTCATGTAATGGTATGATACCTCGTTTAGCTTAAAATATTCAATGTTGAACAGCATGTTCATATAAATGAATGGCACAGTTGATCTCAGAGTAGATCTCTACCTTGGGCTTCCTACAAGTCTGCCATAAAATTATTCTTTAAGATTTTTAGAAAGATAATATTTAACATTGAGAGTCTTTGAGGCACATCTTGAAAATCCACAGAAGGCCTTTTGAAAGAGTTTATGAGATATTACCTTAAATCCTTCTAATTTCTTAAGAAAAGGTTTTACAGTTACACACTTGAATGCATATTTATCCTGGGACCATGTCTTCTGACAACATTCTGGATTTGATCTTTTACCCAGGGTTCTTTCTTACATTTGAGAGTTGTCTTCTGGGAGAGACTAGAGATAAAAACAGTTTTATTTCTGAACTCAGTAAATTCTGACCCACTTATATTTGTTTTCATTCTGCTTGAAAAATGAGTACTTTCTTCTTTAGCTTATAACCCTTTACCTTCATTTTATGATGTTCAGCTTAAATAAATTAATTCATTAGGTACGTTTCTATTTTTACAGGTGACAGATCTCCTAAACTTTCCACCACTACAGATCCAAAGGCTCCTGTCTTCCAGGCTCAGATAACATTTCACTCACTTTTCTTTAAGCCTTTACTGACACCCTCTTGAGGCTCACTGGTCCTTTAAACACTTTACTTCCAAGAAGTAATCACCTGTTACTCTTGCTACATAGCAAATCTACCCCAAACCTATTTGTGTAACACAACATTTATTTTGTCTTGCTCATGATTTTGTTTAACACATTTTGGGAAGGGCTCCACTGGGCAGATCCTACCTCAAGCCTCTCTTGCAGTGTTAGTCAAATGTTGGCTAGAGCTATAATCATCTGAAGGCTTGACTGGGCTGGACATCCAAGGCTCACTCTCATGGCCAGCAGTGGACATTAGCTGCCAACCAGAGTGCCCACAGGTGGCCTGTAAGCATAGCTTAGCTTCTTCATATCACGGCAGCTTCTGGTAGTGGACTTCTTAAATGGCAACTCAGAATCCCATATGTGAGTATTCTCATGAACAAGGTAGAAGCCATATCACCTTTTATAATCTAGCTTTAGAAATCATATAGCATCATTTGTCTCAAATTCTATTACTTAAGGTAGCCATAAACACACTCAGATTTAAAGTGAGGGAATGTGTATTCACTTCTCAATTTAAGAAATGTCTAAAAATGTTGCGGCCACTTTTAAAAGCCCACCACAGGGTGCCTTGCTGTTAGGCTTTCTCGTGTATTACCAGCCGTGTGATAGTACCAGACACATAAGGGATGTTCTATAAGCGTTTGTTGAAGACATGAATTTTGGTAGGGAAAGAAAAGGAATTCTGTGTGTGATACTAAAACTAGTAAGGCACCATGTGAGGTCTCTTTCTCTTGACTTTTCAAGAAGAGAAGAGACACTTTTGGCTCCCTTGCATGATGTAATCACCTGTCTGTGTAAAGATAAAAGACAGACTGGTGTTCTTCTCTTGTTGTTGTTTTTTGTTTTTTCATTTTTTGACTATTCTAGGCCTAAGAGAGACTCCTAGACTGCTGTATTAGTCTGTTTTCATACTGCTATAGAGAAAGACCTGAGACTGGGTAATTTATAAACAAAAGAGACTTAATTGACTCAAACTTCTGCATGGCTGGGGAAGTCTCAGGAAATTTACAATCATGGTGGAAGGCAAAGGGGAAGCAAGTTACATCTTATCTCTCTTGGTGTCAGGAGAGATAAAGAGAGCAAGAGGGGAAGTGCCACACTTTAAAACCATCACCTGTAGTGAGAACTCATTATCACGAGAACAGCAAGGGAGAAATCTGCCCCCATGATCCAAACATCTTCCACCAGGCTCCTCCTAAGACACATGGGGATTAAAATTCAAGATGAGATTTGGGTGGGGACACAGAGCCAAACCATATCAATTGCCAAACCTTTTATTTGTATTTTTGAAAAGAAGTCAGATTTCCACACTCCAAAAAGATGTGGAGTTATAATCATCTGGTAGCAACCTCAAATAACATATAGCAATTAAGTAATCTGGAAGAAGTATGGATGCTCTTCAGGTCCTCTGTTCCAGGGAGCAACTTTAGCCACACACTTATACGTTCTATGTTAGTCTGAGTATGTTCTATGTTAGTCTGAGTATCATAAAGTGTCTTAATTTTCTTCTGTTGCTGGATACAGGGAAATTCTTCAAGCAGAGGAGAGGAGCTATGGGAATATTATATGCCAAGACCAAATACCTAGACTCCAAGCTAGGATAAGTTTCAGTAAATGTACGTTTTATACATCATAAAAAGTTATAAACAGGACAAAAGCCTTAAAAAGCTTTGTTATTGTCCCTCAACACTCCTATGCAACAAGTTATCACGTTCATAAATGGAAATATCTACTGAGCAATGTCAGGCATCTTGTTCAAAGCTTTTGAAACAAAACATTTCTGTGATGCATGTCTAGTGATGCCAAGAAGTCCATCTGCCAGCTAGAATTTCATCCTTTAAATACCTTGTTATGGAAGCACAAAAGAACACAATGAGATTTGTTTAGAGTGTCAGTTTTCCATCTCTGGGCTAAAGGGATTAGGTCTAAATTGCAAAACATTATGTAAGACTGTGCATGAAAATGTTTGCTTCTTTTGTCCCTAAAAGTACTTGCTGTTGTTTTAGAAATAACCAAAAAATATTAATTGGACGAAAGAAATCCACTCATAAGGTTATAAGCAGTAGATTTACCAGTCATTCTCATTTATGTTGTTATTTGACACACAAAAGTAGTGGGAATTTTCAAGTACAAATGTTTATTTAACATGGCAAGGGGTTGAGGAGAGGCCATGCAGTGTGGTGGTTAAAAGCATATATTTTAAAGTTAGTCTGGGTTTTAATATTAGATTGAGTTTTAGCCTCTCTGGTGAATAACTGTAACTTTAGGAATATAACCTCTCTGTGGCTCATTTTCCTCACTTGTAACATGGAATAGCTGTGCTTACTACAGAGCAGATGCACAGTTAACAATTAAGATAAGAATGAGCACACAATTTCAATAGGGTGTGTGTGTGTGTGTAAGAGAGAAAGAATGAGAATATTTTGGGAGGAGTACATACACAGAGAATATTATTGAAGACAATATGGATATGACGGTCAGTTTTTAATATACTGATGATATTTTGAATTTTGAAGATGTTGGAATAGAACAGGAATGAAATGTCAAGAGACTTATGACAATATACATCACTTTGAGAGCGTCACTTGACTTCTGTACCTAGTACAAAGCAGAAAGCCCAAAGCATTTCTCGTTTCAGCAAGGCTCAGCCGTCTACTGGGTAAAAAAGTTGGAAAGCCACCAGGCCATTACTTGTCATAGTAATCAAGTTAAAGGCATTTTCATTTTATTATGGGAGGAAAGTTTAGCATAATATACAAATAAAAGGGAACTTTCCTGAGAAACAAGAGTGGGCAAGGAGTGGAGGAAAGATTTAGAGGTTGCCTAGCCCTTTCTTCCTTTTTGAAATGAACTGGTAAGGTCATCCTTGCTCTTAATTCATATATGTTAGGCAATTTGGAAGAAAGACATCTGTAATATAATTCAGTAATCTTGCCATTATCAATTAGGATAATCATTTCCATTGCTAAGGCATATTTCTTTAATAATTTTGTTCACCAAAATAAGATTTAGACATGTATGTAAAGAAATAGAGTATAGAGGGCAAATTTCTAGATTTTAAAAAATGCTTTCACCAAAAAATAGGTTTTTATTTTCTTTAAATGCTGTTCTGTTTAAAAGCAATGCTTTTAACACCCTTCACACAAACTTTTAAAATATTACTTATGAATCTATGCACCTTGATAAAATGTTTCCTGTTTTTAATTCCCCAAGGCTAAGGTGACACAATTACTAGCTTTCAATAGGGTTAAACAATAACTACATGCTTACCTTTGTGAAAGAATGGAAAACAAATATACCTTGAAGCCCTGTAACAGTTGAAAATGTTCCCATACTTTGGCTCTTTCTTATTTTTCTTTTTCCTAGATGAGCACAGAGGAATTGGAAGAAAAAAACAGTACTTTTAAATAAATGTTTTATCCACTTCTAGTGCTGATACATCCTTTCTATCCCTAAATTTTATCCATGTGACTTTTTTTTAATGGAGACTACTTTTAACCCTCTGTAGTAGCAGTTACAATATGCCAGGTAATATTCTAGATGCAGGGGATAAACCAGTAAACAGGAGAGATCAAAACCCCTGCTATCTGGAGCTTACAGCCTAATGGGGAAGCCAGAAAATGAAAAATATAAGTAAGCATAGAATGTGGCGTTAAGTATAGAATGAAAGAAAAAATAAGGCAAGAAGAGAATGGGGAGTGTCAGTGGGGTAGGCAGGGGTTGCAGTTTTGGAGAATGCGGTTAGGGAAGGGCTTTTGAGATGACAATTAAGGGAAGATGTGAGGGAAATGAAGGAGGCTGCTGTATTTTAAGAAACAGTTGGCAGGCCGGGTGCAGTCAGCCACGGGAGAGTGTGAGAAATGAAAAGTAAGAGGAGGTCAGCTTGGTAGTCTATTGTGATGACTTTGGCTTCTATGCCATTACATTAAATGGCATTGCATGTAGAGGTGGGAGGAGGCCATTACAGGTCTGTCTACATCTTCTGTACATCTCCACCCTTCTCCATTCTGTTCTCTGGCCCAGGGAAGCTGAAATATATTTTCCAGTTTTCCCATATGACCCATCACACTTCTTCCTTTTGGCCACCTTCCTCCTCTTTCAATTGTCCAAAAGTTTCCTCTGTTAAAGAAGCAGAGACACCAAGCTATCTGTGTTTCCTTCGATCAGTAGCTCTCAACAGTGGCTATAAGCCTACCTGTGTCAGTCCCAGAAATCTGTTAAAATGTTGGCCTCCCAAAATACATATTCATTCAGTATTTCTACAATTGGGACTTGAGAATCTGCATGCTCAAAACTTTTCCCAGGGCATTTCTTTCTTGTAAATATTGAAAATTAGAATCTTAGATTATAGAAACAA
Source organism: Cacajao melanocephalus (assembly GCA_963573385.1). Lineage (NCBI taxonomy): Eukaryota > Metazoa > Chordata > Mammalia > Primates > Pitheciidae > Cacajao > Cacajao melanocephalus. The sequence continues at coordinate 22,259 of CAUYLG010006430.1, read as the reverse complement.
CACCCTTCTGTTGGGTATCCAAGCAGTTTCTTAAATCTAATTTTTTTCTAATCTCCAAAAAGGAGAACTTAGAAATAATTTGTTTGATTCCGCTGTATTTTGACTATCATCTGCTAGGTTTTTATTTCTAGTTTATTCAGTGCCTATAAATATTTCATTTTGTGATATATTTCATAATTTTTTTTTGAGACAGCCTCACTCTGTTGCTTAGGCTGGAGTGCAGTGGCATGATCTTGGCTCACTGCAACCTCTGTCTCCTGAGTTCAAGCTATTCTCCTGCCTCAGCCTCCAGAGTAACTGGGATTACAGGCACGCACCACCATTCCTGGCTAATTTTTTGTATTTTTAGTAGAGACAGGGTTTCACCATGTTGGCCAGGCTGGTCTTGAACTCCTGACCTCAAGTGATCCACCCACCTCAGCCTTCCAAAGTGCTGGGATTACAGGTGTGAGCCACTGCACCCAGCCCAGTATTTCATCATTAAGTACTAACCAGAAGAATCATTTCACACAGTTCTCATCAATTTGTGTAATGAGATTCAGTGTCTGGTTTGAAATTTTATACACTGTGAAAAGATCATGACTTTCATATTTTTTACTAATTCTAATCCCATGACAGATTATTCCATATATTTTGTATAACAGTTCTGATTTTATTTTTATTTGCATGCTAATGTTTCTATGATAAATTATATTTCAACATTTTACTTGTATTACAAATAAAGCCATTCAAAAGTTACTAATCAATGCTATGCTTTTGCGCTTTTCTCTGAGTTATAGAAGAGTCTGTGACTTAGATTGTTATAGAATTTTTAATAAGGAATCTACATTTCCCAAAAGTGTATGCAGCACTGCTTTCACATTACACCCAATCTTCTGGAAGAGAGACACTAGATTGATATTTTCCAGAGTTTCTGTTACAATTTCCAAAGTTTAGCACTTTTAAACAAATATTGTCCTTTCATTTTCTTCAGATTTCATAGGTTGATTTCCCTGAACCAGAAATTATTTCAAGATATTAGAGCAAATCAAGGTTGTCATAAATAAAGAACAAGAGATAGGTAAAATCATGTGCCAAGCAGATAATAAATATCTAGCTGAGTAGCTAAATGCAGTCCCACCAAAAAGACTGGTTCTATTGGTCCCCTTCTAATAATGTTGAATTATTTCCTGGCACAGAGCGGGTGTGGTATATTGATTGAGAGATGTGTAATGGAATGGGCTGAGATTTAAATCAAACCAGCTTTCTAAGCTGGCGAGGATCAGATGATGGAGTCTTTATGTTCCACTTTGGCATGCATTTCCTTTCAAACGTTAGGATTTGCAGCTGTTGGTTAAAAATACATCCAAAAGGGTACCAAAAGCATATTGTCCATACATTTTAAGAATGTAAAGAAAAGGCTGATGAATCTTTTAATAATTACATCGCATGAAATAAAAGATCTTACAAGACTCTTACAGAATTTCTGCTCCTCTATGCCTTTGGTTAAATTATTTAAGTCAATGTGTTTAACATGAATGTATTTTTCAGAAAGATTAAAAAACATCTACTTTTCAAAATAATTGTGCATTTTCTTTTATTAGCAAAAGGGCTTATAAAACCTACAGATGCTAGAAGTATAGATGAATAAATGAGGAGTAATATGTAAAAAAGGAAAAAAATAATTTTGTATTATACATACCAAAAGTCTTTAAGATTTTTACATGGAGATTATATAGGATTTTGGAAATCCTAAATTTGAAATGAATTGAAATTTATCAAGTTCTGGAATACTAATAATGATAACAACAATGATGTTAATAATATAGCTAAATTTTAAGCACTTATCTGCTGGGAATTTTTAAAAGAAGCTTTACATGTGCAATCTTAGACAATCCTCACAACAACCCTATGATGTAAATATTATTAACTTCATTTGACATTATGATAAAGGAAGTGAGACACGGACTGTTTAAAAAATCTGCCTGAGGGCATAGAGCTAGCAAGTAGAAAAGTCAGTATTAAGACTGAAGAAACACTTGTAAAATTATCCCAGTCAGTTCTGTCCAGGGAAAGTGTACACAGCTGTCTTGAGTATGATTTGAAGATGCCAGAAGGTCTACCCAAGGTCTATTCAAACACAGCACCTTCAACAGTTTACAACACTGCCCCAAATTCCCACCAATAAAGAAAGTGCTTTGTGCTAAGATATTGCCTACAAAAGGATAGGTGTTTAAAATATTACCTAAGAAGAATTGCTCATTAACGATAGCAAGACAAGGTGGACACATTTTAAGGAGATTTGGATGATAAAAGAGAAAAAAAAAGAGCTGTTGGATGTGAAGCATCATAATATATACTTTTCTTTAATCCTGGCAAAGTGTAGGGGTAATGAAGATAAGATTCATCTAATTTGGTTTTGATTGGATATGGAAATTGGACATCTTAAGTTGTCTTCTCATTTAGGAGATGTAACCATAGTAGTTAAAGCTTTACCATTTGTAATTAAGTTTGATTAATAGCAAAATTTATCTAGGTATAATATATTTTCCTGAGACTTGCCTTCTTGAGCAGAGATTCTTAAACAACGGTCCACATAAGAATCTCTATTGATATATGAAATTTCAAGTATGTATATGAGAATACACAGCACCCTAAGAAGACTGTCCAAATTCATTAAATCCTCATGTGGATATAAATCTTTTAAAACTGTCAAGTTAGCATAGAATCAACCTAGCACAGCTGCACTTCCTACATATCATCCAAAATTAGTGCCTTCTGGAAGTGCTCTTTAACAGCTAAGAGAATATAACATACAACTGTTTTGAATTTTGGATCCTAACGAGCAACTAGAGCTACATTTAAGCTGATATTTTAGAAAGCAAAACACGGTACTAAAATGCTCAAGACCAGGATACTATCACACACCACTGGTTTGCTAGTACCTTTTACTTTTCCAGTGTGTTTCTGCAACAACAGATGCAACTATTCGGGATTGGGGTTTTAAGTAAAGAATATGCTACAAGGAAATGAGAAGGTATGTCAATAGATGTTCTTAGCAAAGAGGCAGTTGGAGTCAGCAGTCTATTAATTAAAAATGCTTTCCAAAATGAACAAACAAATCTGACTTTCTTGATGAGTTATTACCAGGCTCCTTTTAGCTCTTAAAACATTTTCTTTACTCTGTGTTTAACAACAAATGTGGGCCAATTGCTGTGAGTTAATTGAAAAGGATTGTTTTCTAGTTGCCAAGAAACAGTGCTTTCTTACATTATGCAGGCCATTATGTGCACAGATCAAGCTTCCTGATTTTTCTTTTAGGGTTTAAGAATATAGGCTGCTGTGATTTAGTTGTCCCTTGAGGAGAGGAGAGCAAATCACGAAGGCTTTGGGGAGTGTTGTTCTATTTCAATTTACCAGGTAGGATTTGGATTTAAAAGTGCTACCTTCTTTCTGTGCTTAACTTTTCCTAAATCACTTAAACGCTTTTATCTTGAGTGAATGAGTAGATCTAAAATAATGATATTACTTGACATAGTTTCATGTAAGATCATGCCAAATTGATTTTTTTTCCAGTTGAAGATCTGAGAAAAAAGAGAAAAAGAGGTAGATGTAATAACAGACATCTGTGAGACTGGCTCTCGAGCTTGTTCTTCGTTTCAGAGTAGTAAATATATGCAAATCAAGAGGCTGTGAGTCTGCTTAGGGTTGAAATATTGATATTGCTTTGGAAGCAAATATTACTATTTCTATTTAAAGGAAATATTTCAAATCTTGTTTGACTGGTTCCAACTATAAAATGGGCTTTATAGCTTGTTAACATCAAAAAGATTAGTTGATCTTGTATCTAAGTATAATTTGGTTACTTCCTTCTCTTAAAAAATCACACCTATATATATTTTCAGCATCTTTTTTTTTCCTCTTTTGTTGTCTTATTTTCTTGATGATTTTTCCGTAACAATGAAGGTAAAATCAGGGTCCTTGCACTTAATGGAGTGTACTAAAAGGTATGATACAAACAAAAAAAGTTATTTGTCATCCTCAGGAAAAAAAATAGCATTTCCTTTTCTTTTCTCTCTCTCTCTGTCTTTTACTTTGGTTCATTTGCATCGAAAGAAAAACAGCATTTCTTGATTCAAAGTTAGTAGCTTTCAGGCTCACAAATGCAGTGCTCACTGTGTGTAATGTGGGGCAAGGTTTGAAAAGGACTCTGTGAGTTAAGTTTGTTGGGTCAAAGCATCATCCCATTCTTGAATTCATGCTTTCCTAGGTTTAGGTTGAACTCTGCAAGCTCGTGTACTTACACTTACCATCATGAAGTTTACACTGATTACACGTTGAAAACAGGTCTTGCCAACGTTGCAGATGAACCTAGTTAAATGGTGTTACTGATCCTTTATTTCAAAGATTTTATCTCATGTATTGCATACTTCTGGGTTTCTTTAGGAACATATTTCCTTTAAAAGGAAGATCATCAAAATGGATACAAGTCAGGTCAAATATTTGTTGTCTCATTAGGTAAGTTTCCATTTGTGCAGGGTTTGAGGCCACCTAAGTATAAAAATGACCTGTGTAATGTGAATTCTAGTTAATGCTGGAAAGAAATGATTGCAGCATGCCTTTATCTGATAATATGATTTGGATTTTCCACATGTGAACCAACACTTTGGTAAGGAAACGTTACGTGAAATAATGTCAATGAAGGGATAGTTGAATATGAATATGCAATCCATTCATTTATTTTTAACTCTTCAAACTGGAGTCTCCTTTCTTGAATTCCTATTCCTATTTACGTTTTAATTAAAGACATACAGGATCATCAGCTGTCACAAATTCATTAAACTGCATTTTTAATTCATGTAATAGTAAAATTGAAGTAGCTCACTTAAATAAATGCATGGTTTGTGGTTATGTATACTTGGTGTGATATTACCATTTTTAGTTTTGTTGGGATTGTGCATTTCTTTCCAAGTAAGATGGAATTAAACAATTCTGTTGCAGTTTACATTCTTTTCTTCACTTTTTTTCTGGCCAAAAAGTGCTCTTTGTCCCGTAAATGTACTCTTGATATTATTGGTACTATGGTGCTTAAAATATCTATGCTGGTAAAAATTTTTACTTAGTCTTTTTTTTTTTTTTTTTTTTTTTTTTGCAAGGCAAGATCAAGTTTAAAATTTTATTGTTATGATTGGTTGATTTGTGTTAAAATTTTTTAATTGTTATTTTTTTTTTTTTTTTTTTTTTTTTTTTTGCCACTGCTAGAGCAAGGTGACATGTGATTGTGTAGGATGGGTGGAGTGGTGTGAAAAGCAGCCTGAGATGGTATCTTATAAGTAGATTTCTTCCCATATTTAGCACACTGTTTCTTCTTTGCCAGTATAGCAGAGTAATTGTGACGTTAATAAAATACCTACATAGGAAATAATTGGTAGTGCAACAAAAAATCTTGACTTCATCTCTGAGAATTTTTTGTTTAATAAATATTAACTGATACTGATTTGCTTCTCTGTGGATTAAAATTTTGTAAAAAGAATAATGTTCATCTACATTAGGATGGAAATTAGGCTATAAAATTTTTGTTCATCCTTAAAGAGAGACTGAATTCATTCATTGGTATTTTGTAAAACATAGTAACCGATATCCCATAAAATCATAAATGCATTTATTGCTTATTGAATCTAATGGCTTTAAAACTTTATTATGAGGAGTCTTAGACATCCCCAAAAGCATTATAACAAATATGGATGTGTAGAAGATGGGGGAATGGTTAGCTCTTGGTATAAAGTAAATAAGCCATATTTCAACTAGCCTATGGTTTTTAAGTTTGTCTGCAGGAACACAGACAGCCTAAGAGGCTTTGGCAAACTTTTCATGAAAATCAAACACACTGGATTCACTCTATAGCATTACTCTGATCAACCATTCAAGAAATCCAGTCACGTATGAGGTTAAGTTGACATATCTCATTTATTGTGAACTCGAGATGCTTTTTGATAACCAGTTCTCAGGCACTTGGCATTTCTTTCATTGATCTAGAATTTAAAATTATTTCAGGGATCCTTACTAAGTAGTTTATCAATTTTTTAAAAAGTCTACCTATTTTTTTTGAAATCAGGGTATTTACCTTATGAGTTTTTTTTTTTTTTTTTTTTTTTTTAGTAGATACAGCGTTTGGATATGTAGCCCAGGCTGGTCTTAAACACCTGGCCTCAAACAATTCTGCTTAGGCTCTCAAAGTGTTCGCTTACAGGCATGAGCCACTATGCCCAGCCTATGGTACATCTTTTGAACATCATTTCAAAGATTTCTGAAAACATTATTGTGCTTTTGATTGCTAATTTCCCTCATCATCTTTTGGGATGAAATTTCCCTAAGTTTAGAAATTTAGAATAATATATATATTAATAAAGTGCTTTCTTATCTAGTTTCCTAAAAATGTTCTCTTTATAATATTAGATCATTCACCTACATGAAGTAGATATAGGCAAAGTATTCCAGCAATTTTAATTGTTCTATTGTTTATGTAAACACAATTACTACCAACCTTCAATATTGCTCTGATAACCATAGGGACATTCCTTTCCTTTTGCCTTAAAATTTTTGTTATACTGAATTTTAACCCTTTCCTCAACTGCTGGGTGTTATTTTTGAACCACTCTCATATGTTTCTATTTCCATGTTTTCTGTAGACATTTCTAATACCTGAGGGTGCTTGCTCTCTCTTTCTCTTCCTTTTCAGTAGTTCTCAGTTTGGCAATGTGTGATTTTTTTTTGGTTGTCACAACAGAGGGGGCAGAGCACTCCTGGCATCTCATAGGTAGAGGCCAGGCAGGCTGCTAAACATCCTACAGTGCATGGGACACTTTCCACAACAAAGCAAGTGTTCAATTTCAAATGTCAATAAGAAATCTTGCTTTACAGGTCTCACATATCTTATAGTGGCTAAACACATAATTATGGGTCAGAATTTCTGTTCTGAGAATGTCTTGAAGTCCTACGTAACTTTATTCCTTTTATTCATAATATTGGCCTATAAGATCACACCTATTTGTTAATTGAACTTTCTGGAATCTGCTTATTTAAGGTCTAGGAATCATGATCTGACTGGATTATCCAGTTTTCTCTTCCTTGATTATTACCAGTACTAAAATGACAATGGTCACATTATCTTTATGCTGTGCATATAACTAAATAGTGCTTTGTCTGAATGACTTGTGGATTATTTCCCTCATTGCTTCTGAAAGCAATGGATAAAGAAGGATTCATTAAAGCAAGACAATAATCATCTGTTGAATCACTGTGCTCCTGGATTTCCATGCCCCAATCATTTTTCAGTTGTCATTTACTCATTCTACAGATATTTCATTCTATAGCATAATCATTTGTTCATTCTATAGCTATTTCATTCTATAGAATAATAAATTTGCTCATTCTACAGATATATAATTCTATAGAATAATCATTCACTCATTCTACAGATATTTATTGAGCACCTATAAAATGTTGGGATTACAGGTGTAAGATACCTTGACCAACCTTGTTTACTTAATATATGCAGAAATGCATGCATCCTCCTGTTAAATGTTCTACTAATGTGTTAAAATATGAAGAAAAATTTGATGCTCTAAAATTTTCACCTTGTAAAGCTATCATTTTAAGTAATCATTTACTTACTACAATTTTATTTACCAAAAGATGAGTGCTCTTCTCTTCAAATTAGAAATAAATTGACTCTTGCTCACTAGGAGTTTATTGGCTTACAAAATTCCAAAGAAACAATATAAATAATGACTATAGAAAATGTTTAAAATTTGTGTATGTTTATGGAGTTTATTGAAAAAGAAGGATATTCAAATACTTTTCCTTATAATTTTCCAGTGACTTAATTTTATCTTAAAAGTCTTAGTGGTAACTGACAGATTGCAAAGAAATAGCCTTTGTTATGCAAGCAAAACAAAGAGGAGTCATTTGTTCTATCGAGTCCAGGCTTTGCCATTCATTAGCACTCCAAATGTGGGTAAGTTAGTCTTCATGATTCTAGATTTCTTCTACTGTGAACTGGGTAAAAATATTTATCTCATAGTATCATTATGGAAACTAAATGTAACAATACAGTTTAGTCCTTGTCACAGAGAAATTATGTAATGACGTGAAGTTCCCCTTTCTTTATAACTTTAGGCCTAGGCTATCACAATTCATAGAAAAGATTTTAAAGGAAACTTAAAGATTATCCAGTGTACCACACGTGATGCTTGCATAGTTTAATGTTCCCCTGGTAACTAGCTTATACTTTATTAGCTTTAATAAAATAAAAGTGTTACCTCCTAAGGAAGCAGACATTTATAAATATTATGTTGAAACCTATGGAATTGCTATTTCTGTAAGCCAAAACAGCCCAATATTGACAAATTTCATATGAGTCAACCCAATAAATATAACATAGCCAATCCTATTTCTGCAAATAATTCTTTATTGTAATAGACTGACATGCATTGATAAGGCTATAATGTAGATACAGTTCTGTTAGCTGTAAAAACCTAAAAAGACACGACTAGGGAGAGACAGAATAGTCATTAAGAGCTTAGAGCAGAGGTTAACAAACTGCAATCTATGGGCCAAATCCAGCCCACTACCTGTTTTTATATAGCCTGTGAGGTAAGAATTGTTTTTACATTTTTAGACCAAAAAAAAAAAAAAACAAAAGAAAGACAATACTTTGCAACACATGGAAATTATATGAAATTTAAATTTCTGTGTCTATAAATGAAGTTTTATTGGAACACAGCCATATGCCTGCATTTACATATTGTCTAAGTCTGCTTTTGTGCTGCAGACACAGGGTTAAACGGTTAAGATAGAGACTTTATGGTTCATAAGCCTAAAATATTTACTACCTCACCCTTTACAGCAAAGGTTTGTTGACCCCTGCCCTAAAGTCAGACTGCCTGCTTTCAAACGCCAGTGCCAACACTTCTTGGCTGTGTGATTTAGTTAAATTACTTAACTTTTCTGGGACTAAGTTTCCACATTTTAAAATGATCATAATAATAGTTCTTACCTCAAGGATAATTGTAACTGCCTAGTGTATCATAAGTACCCTATAAATATTACTATAATTATTAATATTATTCTGGGGTACCATCGTAAATGATTTTTTAAAAGCCCTTAGACTATAGCCCAGCTTCTGTAGTCCAATTGTTGTATCGCCATATTATGACATGAAGTCCAAACAATAGTCACCAACATTCTGTGAACTTTAATAGTAATGTAACCACTTGCTCACATAAATGATTTTAATATTTACATCTCATTCATACCAAATGGATCATTTCAAGTTAAAAATATTTAAGCTTCTAAATGTGCAATTGCTAAGCTGCAAAGTAGGGGCTGTTTTCTCCCTGGGACAATGAACATCTGTTGAAACAATTTGTCCAATGGAGCATTTGCCTCTGCTGGCCTTTTTTTTTCTTTCTTTCTTTTTTTTCTGAAATGGAAAAAGGATCATTGTTTAACTTCAACTCTTCTAAACCAAGAAACAGTTTCTCTTGGGACTAGATGTTTCTAGGATTTGAAAAAGTAAAGGGGCCTCAGCTTTTTATTTATTTTTTCTTATTTTCCAGTAAGGGTAAGTGGAGTTTAACTTAGAATGCATATTCCTTTTTCCCTTTTATTTCAATATTGTTTGAAAGACCACAGGCCTTTCTTGATTATCTCTGCAGCACTTTCTAAATCTGAGAATCAGGTTTTAAATTAGAAAGGCTTTTGAGAAATAGCTCAGATCTATTATTTTTTGTATGCAAAGTCAGAGAGGTTTGGAGGAAAGATGATCCAAAATCTTGAAAATAAAATAAAATCCTCTCAAAGCTAACATCTAATAGCATCCTAGAGATAATGGATGGGTAAGTAGAACTGCTGATAAACTTCAAGTCCAGGACTTATCAGTTAGGTTTCTTCTCCAGCTTTTCTATGTTGATTTCCCCAGGGAAAGTTGAAGAGAGGACACTTAAGGCACTCAGCTTTATAATGCACACTTAAGAAGTCTGTTGAATAATAACAACTAGAAGTCTCTGAGTAAGCCAGTTTGAATTAAAGATGCTTTTCCTTTTGTTTCCTTGCTTTAAAGCAGGGGTTCTTGGTCTTTGGAGGTTACAACAGCAGTGAGTCATATTCAAAATGAGGAAAGTATTGTCAAATTTCATGTTGATTCGTAAGAAGGAGCATAAAGTGTTATTCACAGTGTTGGTAGCGGCCATAAAGGAGAGAGCCAGGAATTAAATATTTGAGCATTTAAAAGTTTCTATTTGCTATAAAAAAACTGATGAACTTTGCTATTTCCAAATAGAATAAATTCTATAATATATAAATTATTTCTGATTTTTAAATATTCCACCTAGTATTTTTGCTGATAAAATGGTTAAGTATGTAAATTAAAAAATGTATAGCTACCAAGTCCAAAATATTTTGCCACTTGCTTTGTATTTTGTTAGTCAATTAAAATCTTTAGCATTCTTTGTTACAGAAGCTTAAGATGCTTGCAGGGTGGAGGGAAATTTTCCTCTGAGTGAACTGTTAGAATCTTTTGGATGATAGTCAAACACTTCTGTAATTTCCTTCATCATTTTTAGCTCCTTTTGGCATCACTTATTTCAAGTATGTCTCTGGAATGTCAAGAAGATGCCATTATTTTAAATGTTGTATTTTAATATAATATCAAGCTAAATTTGTTCCTAGAGAATTAAGAAATAAAGGTAGAGTAGTTTTTTCTTATTTTTAGCAAAATGGAAAACTTCAAAGACCAAATGGAGCCTTTGATCAATCTCCTACCTGTAAAAGTAGATTAGAAAAGAATTTTTATCCTCTGGCCACAGGCAATACAGATTTATGTGTGGTAGGAAAACGAACTGGGTCAAAGGGAAACTAGAAGCTAGACCTCTCACTCAAATTATCAAATGGTCCAAATATTTGGTCCAAAGTCAACTGAGTTGTTCTGTCCTGATATTGGCTTTGAGTGTTCTTCATTGAAATCTTTTAGAAGAATAAGTTTGGTAATACTTTGGAATAAACTTCCTATGGTTATTTCTGAAGTTGAATACATCTACAATCCAAAATTCTATCATTGCTGGCTACTGTAATTCCCTTAACCATACATGTGAAGTTTGCTGTGCTGGCACCGGTAGGCACAGGGAAAGAAAGAGCCAGGAGGGACCTCATTAGATCATCTAATTCATACCAAAATCATTCAAAACTGAGTCAAAGGTTTCCAAAGAATTTGTTACAACTGCAATTGCACTATAACTAGGCCTGTAACAATAAAAAAGGCTTGCTTACCTTTCTGATCAAGAATCATTACAATATCAAACAAAAGATGAATTCTTTCCTAAGAAGCTTATGACTAATTCAGGTCTCTACAAGCACTCCAGAAACAAGATTCTTTTTTGGTTACCAAGATCATAATAAGTGTGATTTTTGCCCAAAGGCTTAAAAAGCAAAGCACATATGATGTGTCTCAGTTGTTCTGTGGGCTATTTCTCTTTTCATTCCTATGCTTTAGATTTTTTTGTATCTTTGTTATCTTGAGAAACAACAAGTATTTTTAGCTGCCTTACCTGAATTAACCTCTTATAGGGCTGACATATTTGAACTAGCAACAACAAGTGTTTAACAGAGAAAACTCTCCCTGCTCTTAATTTCTAGCTCCTATCCCACTATATTTAGCTTTGTGACTTTGTGCAAGTCATTTAAATTCTCTGGATCTCAGTTTCTCCTTCTGTATAAAGTAAGAGAATGAATCTAGATGACTAAAAGAATCTCTTTTAGCTCTGACAGTCTATACCCCAGTCTATCATAAAGCTAAACTGAAACAATTCTGTGACCTTTATCAGAAAGAAAGGACAGTGGGAGGGAGACATGTTAGGAATTTTCTCTCATTTCTCCCACTCACACAACTGCTGCTGCAAAGGGCTCAAGTTGGTGACCCCAAATTTTATTAGTTATGTTAATTATTTGGGTAGTTTCATGCAAAATTTATGTATTTGATGCTGAAGGGGAGAGAGATTCTAAGCTGTAATCTTTAATTTAAAAAAAAATTGACCAATTTTAAGGCTTGAAACTCCAAAAAAGTTCAAAATACATTCTAATAATAAAATATTGCTAAAGATGTACTTTTAATGAGTTTATTCCATGCACAGAAACAAGTAGTTTTTTCTCTTAGAGTCTGACTCCTTATTGTAGCTTTGAGTGGGGAGAGAGAAGGAGAAAGTTTCATTGATGAATTTCCTATTGTTCCTTTTGAAATTTTCTCAAATGACAGATATATCCAGAGAGAACCATGGCTATAAGAAAACTATTGGAGAGATCTGATAATTGTAAAATAAGCAATTTCAGTCAGTGTAATTAACAGACTGGGTATAGGAAAAGGAGCTAGTTCTGTTTCATTTCCTGAATTTTTATGTCTAAAAACAGAAATGTTTTGTCCACTTCTCATTTTGTAAAGCTATTACAAAAATTTCCTGCCATTACAATGTTAGAGATAGTGCGTTTTATTGAAAAGTTGTATGTGAAAAGCCTACTAAATTTATGTCAGCGTGTCACTGTAGACATGGTTTAACATAAAAGATCAAGGAGTATATCTTGTTTTTTGTTCTTAGAGACAGGATCTTAGACGTTACCATGTTGCCCAGGGTGGTCTCAAACTAGAAGCATATCTTTTCTATTAGATGATATTATGAACCAGTCTTAGTGACAAGTTAAATAATCTTTCAAAGACAAAAACAATTCTTCATTTTAACTACCACCTGCTTAGTATGTCAGGCTAGTAAAGGTACTTTAGTAACACCATTGAGTATTGTTTTTCATTGCAAGTAATTGTACATGCCAGATAGTAGATATAAGAAGAGCCAGTGACCAATTACAATGCTCAAATTTGTATTTTTCTGTCACTACTGAAAAAAGGAAATGAATTTAATTTTAAAATTTCCACAGAATCTATAAAACCTAATTTATGTAAAGTTAAAAATAGATCCATACTATAGAATAAAAATAATGTAAATAGTTTTATTCATTTTAATGGAAGAATATACAAATCCAGAGAAGACTCTGAACCAAGCACCTATGGCTTTTTTACTTTAAAAACCCTGCATTTTCCAGTTTATTTTCAAGGTTCATTCTATTAGATCTTATTTGAAAATCAAGAGTAGCCTACAGATTTAATTGATCTCAACAGGGGGAGAAAATGATCTAATTTTTCATTAGAGTTCCTGTGGTAACCACAGAGAGAGCCAATAACTTGGTGAATACATTTATGTCTCTATGGGCCTGTGAAAATCAGAATGAACAACATGATTGTATAAAGGATTAACCCATGAGGATAATTTCCAAGTACATTATTTATTTTCTAAACTGCCCTGCTTCAAGGAAGCCTAATTAGAGAATAATTTAAACAATAAGAAAACAAACTTTAAAAGATTAGATAAAACATTTTAACATATTTTTCTGAAACAATCTATTTCACAGTCTCAGTACACATTCCAGGTAGAAAGGCACTAGCTTTATACTGAATTTAGACTTTTTCACAAATTCGGAAGTCTTAATTAAGAAAATTCTACATAACGCTGAAGCACTAAGAAGAGATTCATAAGATTAACAGTTTTCCCATATTATCTCTACTCCAGACAATATTACTTTGTTGTGTTCCAACACTCAGCTCTTCTATCATTTAACTGGTACATTTCATACATGATACAGATCATAACTCTTTTAACACTCTGAACCATTAGATATTTTTCCCAGATAATCTACATTTACAAATAGAGGAGTACTTTCATTTTTACACAGAAATGAAGAATACAGAAATTTAGAAGTTAGAATTCTTAAGAAAGATAATTGAAAAGATTCTGTTAGATGTTTACCCATGTATTGGCTGCCTTGGTGGTTCTAATCGTCCAGCTTGCTCAGAGTTTTGTAGCCCTATAATAGTAGAATAAAAAGGACCCCACTTTTGCCCCTACCCTGGGTCTCATGAATAGTGTAAAACACACCATTTTCTTGTTTCCCCTGCTGCCATCCTCACCCCCCATTTCACTTCTTATTGCTATCCCCTTCTATCCATTCTGCACGGACCCAGATGTGAAACACATGTGTTTTCACTTATTTCCATAAAACACATTCACACATGGCAGTTGGGTTGAAGATTTGTTGTGCGTCTTAGAATACAAGGGTATTATATTCGTAGCACAGCACAGCCCATAGCATTAACCTAAGTATCAAACATCCCTGTTCTTCAGCAGAACTGGCCACCAGCCAGTCCATTTTCTCAGGACCTGGCTCTGGATGGCTTGCTGTGCCATCTTCCTTACCTTCTGTTATCTCCCACTGCTTTTCCTAGTCTTGGAACACTTGGCACATCGATCTCTAGCTGAAGCAAAACATTCTTCTTATTTTATTATGCAAGCAATATAATGTTATTTATCAAATTACTAGCTCATCTTAGACAACTTCCAAATGTAGAACCAAAGATGGCTCACCAAGGTGTTTTTGCTAAACCAGAAGGTTTTTCCATAAGAAATTCTTTCACCTGCTTTTAATCTATTTGCCACCCCGGTCTATCACCAGAGCCACATAGATCCCAACGCAAGGTTTTATAGCACATTCTACCTGTTGAAGGCCATTCAGCCAGCAAAAATTTAGGCTTTAAAGGACACTTGGAAGAGACTTGGGATTCATTCCCATTACGTTCTGACCATAGCCAACCCCAAGCCCTGTTGATTCTATAGTACTTGAAATACTTCGCTGTCCTTTGCTGCTACCCTAGTTCAAGCCACTATTATCTTTTCACCAGGATTAGTGCAACAGCCTCCCAACCTATTTTTGGAAGAAAAAAAAAACAAAAAACAAAAACCTTTTCCTCTACCAATTTTGTTGGTTGGTAGTGGTCGGGAGGTGTCGGGGAGGCTGAAAATTAATTGACAGTGACATATTAAATGGAGAAAAGTTTATTTTACCATGCACGAGGGAGCACCCCGTAAGAAGTGACTCTGTAAACAGCTAGGGGTAGGGGTTTATACACTAACTTAATAAAGGGAGAGTTCAGAGTTTCAAATAACAGGGGTTTTAATTAGGATTTTTTTAAACTTTGTTTTTTGGAATGTCCCAGTGCTGAAGGCTCAAGTGCTTCTCTTACTAGAGACCACCCAGGAAGGGTGATTTGTGCCAGCTGACTCTACTTTTGTCAGATAAGGGAAGTTCACATAGGATTTTTTTTTCTGTATTTATTATAGCTTAGGTATTTTCACTTTGAAGAAATCTTCATATTATTTTGGTGGGTTGCTGATCCCTATACCATCTCCCTACTTCCAGTCTTATTCCCCACAAATCTGTTCTCCACATTGCAGCCAGAATGACATTTCTAAAACACCTGATCATGGCACTCTCCTTCTTGAAAACACTTCAGTGGCTTTTCACTGCCAAGGATTATGATTTATAATCCTAGATTTACCAACTTGCCTAATAAAGCTTAAAGAACAAAAGGCTAAAATTGTAAATCTAGCCTAGTTGGCTAAAGTTGATTTACATGGCAGGAGAGGTAAGACAAGGTGGATAAATTATGATATACAAAAAGTTAGTCTTTAGTGCCATCCCACATTTGTATCGTTTCTGATTTTATTTCTGAAAATCACTGCTTTGGGCTATCTGCCAGGTATTAATTTTTTTTCTCTTTCCTTAAATTTTAATTAGCACTTCATTCCTTCAGGGCCTTATCAAAATGCCTGGCTAAGTTCATAAGCTTATTCTTATGAGTGTTAATAAGTTAATGTACTATGAATTTCCACATGCAGTGTTTCTATTTCACCAAGGCCCTTCATGACTTACTCCACAGGGTGACTGTAAAAGGCATTTCAGCCCCTACAGCAAAACAGTGAGGAGAAAATTTGGACAATAGGAGAAAAATTTGAGAACCTTTTAAATTAGAGGCTTTCTGCACTGCCTATGAATAGAACTGGTCCTGGAGGGAAGAATTCTATTGCCTTAGTATAATCTGAGCCCCTCTAGGAGAAGAGTTCATGCTCTTCTATATGGCCTTATTATGTAGGACAACTTCAGTGACTACAGTGATATTTTGCTAACCATCTGTGATTTCTGCTTGAATTGACCATATATTTTTTAATAGCTTTATTTAGATACAATTTACATGCCCTAAAATTCACTCATTTAAAATGTACATTTCAATAATTTTTTTTTGTATATTGACAGAGTTGTGCAGCCATCATGACTATCTAATTTTCAAATATTCTCCTCATCCCCAAAAGAAGCCCTATACTCATTAGCAGTCATTCTCTGTTTCTGCTTCCATTACCCCAGCGGAGCACTGGGTAACAACTAGTCTATTTTCTGGCTCTATAGATTTCCCCACTCTGGATTCTTCATATAAATAGAATAATATAATATGTAATATTTCTTTTATGACTGGCTCCTTTCATCTAGCATAGTGTTTTCAAGGTTCATCCATGTTGTAGCATGTATTAACACTTTATTCCTTTTTATTCCCAAATAATATTTTATTATAAGAATATACTACTATTGTTTATTCATTATCAGTTACTGGACATTTGGTTGTTTCCCTTTTTGGCTATTATGAGTAATGCTGCTATGAATATTTATATACAAGCTTTTTACAAATATGTGGACATGTTTTCAATTCTCTCGTGTATATACCTAGTTGTGGAGTTGCTAAGTCATATGGTAATTTTATGTTTAACATTTTGAAGAACTGCCAAATTGTTTTCAAACCCTTATACATTGCTGATGGGTATGAACTGGTATTCACATACCCATCAGCAATGTATAAGCGTTCCAATTTCTCTGCATCCTCATCAGTGCTTATAATTGCTATCCTAGTAGCTATAAAGTAGAATCTCATTATAGTTTTGATTTGCATGTCCCTAATAACTAATAAAGTTGATCATATTTTCATGTGCTTTTAGCCATTTGTATATCTTCTTTGGAGACATGCCTATTAAAACCCTTTCCCAGTTTTTATTTTCTAAAAAATTATCCGGTTACAAGTTCTTTATATATTCTAAATACAAGTCCCTTGTCAAACACATGACTTGCAAATATTGTTTCCCATTCTGTGGGCTGTCTTCCTTTCTTGTTGTTGTTTTTTGGAACATAAAACTTTCTAATATTGAAGAAGTCCAATTTATCTATTTTTTTGCTGCTTTTTAATTTGGAGTCAGATCTAAGAAACCATTGCCTAACCCAATGTCATATTTACTCATGTTTTCTTCTACGAGTTTTATAATTTTAACTTTTATCTTACCTCTATGATCCATTTTGAATCAATGTTTGTATAGAGTGTGAGGTAGAGGTCTACCTTAATTCTTTTGTATATAGATATTCAGTTGTCCTAGTACCATATTTTGAAATTAACTGTGGTTTTAAACCACTAACAAGGAAGCTGTAACTTTAGTAATTATGTTAGTTATCTGTCACTGAGTATCCTAGCAAGCAAATTCAACTCTGAGGGCTTTATGTATCAAATATGTTTTGTATATTTGTACACATTGTATACTGTTCTTGCTTTTGAATATTGTGTGGGTATTGTTCTTTTAAATATCCCAGATGTTTGGATGCATTTCTTACCTCCAAAAATTTTTTACTATATTTAAGGTGAAAATGGGTGAGAATTTTCAAAAGGAATTTAATCTTGACCTACACCGAACTTAGAAATTCATCCATTTATTCCCTTTACAAACACTTACTGAGGAATCACTATGTGCTAAGTATATAATACTGAGGATATAGTAATCAACAAACATAGTCCCTGTCCTCACAGTACAGTTTCTAAAGAGAAGAGGTAAAAAATTTATGAAAATAGGTATATAATCGGTTAGAAATTAATATATGTTATAAAGAAAATGAGAGTAAGAGGATAGAAACTGATACAGAAAGGGGTTACTAGTTTATGTAGAGTGGTCAGAGAGGATCTCTTTGGTAAAGGTAACAGGCAGAAATTGAAGACTTCAGGAACTATTTATAGTATAGCAGATTTGTTTTAATTTATTTATGATAAATAAATCTTTATGTTATCTATAAATAGCATAGAATTTATATAAATCTTAAATATAAATTTATATAAATAGATTTATATTAAAAAGTTACCTTTATTTAGGTAAATAGATAACTATTTAGACTATAACTATTAATATAGCAGATATACTAATAAAAAGTATATCATACAATGGGAACAACAAGCACTGAGATCTGAGATTGAGAGTGCTTGGTTCAGCTCAATTTTTTCCTCTATTTCTAACACAAATGGTATAATTTCCGTACCAACTCCATTTACCACAGTTTCTTTTCAAAAAGATTTTGCCATATTAGATTATACATTGTATCATATCTAAGATTTATTTAGATAATGTTTCAAAATTCAATACATTTACAAACTAAAACAACTAACAAAACAAAATATTTTACTATGACACATTTCATATCCTTGCAGAAGCACTATTTATGATGTAACTTCAATCCAATTCAACAAACTTTATTAAGCACCTATGGTGATATTTCCCAAGTCACAATCTGTGGATCATATTGTGGTTTATAACTTCCACTAGAGACTTAACAATGGTTTAGGTAATTAGGGATAGTCAGGACCTAGTAATTTATAATAACCAGATTTATATTTTAACAATGCAGAATGTAGTCAACATTGTCCCTGGAATGACTTAATTCCAAGGAGCTATATGTTGAGGAATCTGGATGGTTTATGAATAGTCTACCTTGAGCATTATCAGTTATCACACACTGGGTGTGTATAGTAGGATCAGTTCATCACTTATGCCATATATGGTTCTGGTGATTCAATTACACACTGAAAGGAAACATGTTGGAAATCAGTTGTTGTTGCCTATGTACTATATTCCCACTGAATATTAATATCCAAAGAAAAAATCTACTTGCTACAAAAAAGTTCAGTGCATTTTATAGCCATTACTGTCTTCACTAGTCATTACTTTTCAGGAACAATACCCTGAAAATCCATGCCCCACTTTTCTCTGTTCATCCTTGCCCCTGTTTGTGACCTCTATTTCAGATTACTTTGGGCAGCTGGCTAATCTTCTGTGGCCTAGATATGTGAAAGCAAGATGATATAGTACTTTCCACATTTAGACTCGAATATTCCAAGGTTTCCCAAATCTTCACATTTACTGCATGATCCTAGGTGCACTCAGACTTGCTCTATTTTGGCAGCTAAAGCAAACATCCCTTAGTTTCAGTGTTCCCAAGTGGTAGTTGGTCTGTGATTGAGGCATATACACAGTAAAAATAGTTAAATTAAAAAATCAAAATGCAATTATGGAATGCCCTCTTGCCTTTACACCAAATATATTCAATTCTTATCTACTGCTGATGGTAAAATAATCTTTCTTGACCCTAATTTCACATTAAGACTCTTTTATCTTGACTAGCATTTGTTATGTTCTTTTTCAACATTAAATTGTATATGTGTCCTTTGACCGCCATGACCTAGAAGCATATTCATATTCTGCCTGAAAAGGGTTCTCAAAAAGTATTTACTAATTTATTATTACTATGCTTAGAAGTATTAGGGAGATAAATAGTGCAATGATCCCATTGGTTTCAACTTTGTTTCTGTTTTGGTTTTTTGTTTTGGTTGTTTAATTTGGTAAGATTTGGGTTTTGTTTCTTTTCTTTTCTTTTTTTTAAATAGAAATGGATGGGAAGAAAAGTTTAAAGTATGTTATTTCTTTAGTAATATCTTTTCTTGTTTTACCCACCTTCTAATCAGAAATAGAATTAAACTTTAAAAAAATTGTCCTGAGTCCTAATTGCTGTTTCCTTTAAATGTGGCTGAAGTGACAGTCTTTAAAGGGTGTTACCAGATTTAAGCTTTGCCAAGTAAGGAAGGTGGAGCTGTGTGGGAATGAGGCTTTGTTTAATCAGATTGTATAATATTTTGCTGAGACATGTTGGGGAAAGCAAACCAATGTGATGTGGACTCAGTATGAAATCACAGTCTGAAACTCACATTATAAAATGTGGAGAACTTTTGCCATTCTCTTATAAAATTATACAGCAGTAATGCTAGGAAAATGAACTCTTGATTTAATATACACATACAAGCCTTTCCCTAACATTTGTGGGACTAGAAAAAAAGAGTATAAATAGAGGCCCACATACAATATGCTCAGTTATAAATCCTGCTAAATATCTTTAATAAAGTGTGTTCTATCCTCCTACCTTAGAAAATATACCTAAAGGCAAGGTTCAGATTTAAAAGTCTTTGATTTCTTATAGCTTCATGTTGAAGAAGTAGAGATGCTGGATGATCCTGCTCTAAAGCACATAGCCCAAGCCCCTCCTTGCACCTGCTCCCACCACTATCTCCCACAACCAGCTCCTCCTTGCCAGATGAGAGGTCTTAAGAGTATGCAGACACCCTAAAAACAGCTGCCACTTGGGCATTCCTCAGGCCTAGAAGTGTTTCATACCCATGGGACAATCCATTCCAGGGAACAGACCTGTGGAAGAAGCTGAAGCAGATGCATGACCATATGTGGGTGGGGAATGAAATTCGGGGATTTCAAGTAACTACAGAAGGCAAAGAAGAGGTTATGGCTCAAGCTATGGTTGGGTACAGTCCTTTGATTCCAAGATTCTTTGTCCTGGTCAAGGAACTGTAGCCAGAGGAAGGACAGAGAGATTCTCTGAAGCATGAGGCCCACAACAGAGACCCTCTTGCCCTGGATAAAGAGTCATACTCTGTAGTGTGTGTGTGTGTGTGTGTGTGTATGTGTGTGGACACACATATGTATATCAACAATGACAAGCCCTGTATAATCACGTATTGATTATCTTATCTAAGGGAGAGCTATAATGTTATAAATGATCCAAAAGAGTGAGTAATACAACACATTTGTAACTAGGTATACTACAATGATTAGTTGATAGTAGATGTAGAAATACTTCCTTTTATTTTTTAAAAAAGAGACTGAAGCCCCTCTCAGAAAAGTTTGGAAAAATACCAAGTTTCCCTAATTTATACACTGACGGATCAACTTCATCTTGTGCCTTGATACAGTGCACTGCACTGCCCTGCCTGAATAAGGCACATTCCTGCTGAGCAGTATAGCAAAAAGCTGACTTGGGGATGACCACTTCAGCTAGGTTTCTCCTCTCTCACTGGTGGCTTCACATTCTCTTCCTTTGAGTGTCCTTGCTCTTCTTGTATGCAGGCTGGAAGGGGTTCTCTTACAAGTTCATAACACTTTAATCCCCTAAGCTGCCAACTACCTTTGGCAAAGGAGAGAATTGAAGCTCAATCTTCAGTCTTTTGAATAAAAAATATTGAAGGCTTAACTACATTTACTTTTGAGATGGGTTGATATAGAGAGAAGATAATTAGAAAAATGGAACATATGAATATGAAACAATTACTTTATTATGTGTGAATGTGAAGTTTTTTTTTTAATTGTACTTTAGGTTCTGGGGTGCATGTGCAGATCATGCAGGATTGTTGCATAGGTACATACATGGCAATGTGGTTTGCAGCCTGATCACCTATATCTCACATCACCTATATCTCACATTTCTCCCTATGTTATCCCTCCCCAACCTCCCCACCTCCTGCTGTCCCTCCCTTAGCCCCCACAACAGACCCCAGTGTGTGATGCTCCCCTCCCTGTGTCCATGTGCTCTCATTGTTCAGCACCCACCTATGAGTGAGAACATGCAGTGTTTGATTTTCTATTCTTGTGTCAGTTTGCTGAGAATGATGGTTTCCAGATTTATCCATATCCCTACAAAGGACATGAACTCATGGTTTTTTATGGCTACACAGTATTCCATGGTGTATATGTGCCACATTTTCCTTGTCCAGTCTATTATCAGTGAGCATTTGGATTGGTTCCAGGTCTTTGCTATTGTAAACAGTGCCACAATGAACATACGTGTGCATGTGTCTTTATAATAGAACAATTTATAATCCTTTGGGCATATACATAGTAATGGTATTGCTGGGTCAAATGGAATTTCTATTTCTAGGTCCTTGAGGAATCGCCACACTGTATTCCACAATGGTTGAACTAATTTACACTCCCACCAACAGTGTACAAGTGTTCCTTTTTCTCCACATCTTCTCTAGCATCTGTTGTCTCCTGATTTTTTAATGATTGTCATTCTAACTGGTATGAGATGGTATCTCAATGTGGTTTTGATTTGCATTTCTCTAATGGTCAGTGATGATGAGCATTTTT
>CAUYLG010006428.1:0-40956 GCA_963573385.1 Cacajao melanocephalus | reverse complement strand
AAGTTCTGTGGTACATGGGCAGATCGTGCAGGATTGTTACATAGGTATACACTTGCCATGGTGGTTGGCTGCATCCATCTCCCCGTCAACTACATTAGGTATTTCTCCTAATGTTATCCATCCCCAATCCCCCCACCTCCTGCTAACCCTCCCTCACCCCCCCACCCCCCAACAGGCTCCAGTGTGTGATTGAGAATTTACTTTTTTTATGGGGCATTTAGTGCAAGCTATTGCTTTAAATTACAAAGTTCTAGCTGGTTGCTCATTTTTTTTTCTCTTTCTAAGAAAGTAAACATTGGTGGAGAGGTTTATCCTCCCTTTACATTATAATATTTAAAAATCTGTTATGAATAATAGGTAACAGAACTCCAAGTCTTAGCACCATGGAACTTGAACAATTTGGTCTGAAAAGAAAGGAAGAAGACACCAACGTTCCTTTAAAACCTTTAATTTTTTTTTAAACACAATGTGTCATTATATTACATCTATGCATTACAGATAGTTTGAAAGCCAGACATAATTTGTGTAGCTAACTAATTTTCATAATTTTAGCTTTAATGCAAAATAGCTGGGGTTTTTGGATTGGCTTGGGATCTTGCTGTAAAAGTATGAAAATGAAACTGTAGACGTGATCTCCTTTCTGAGTAAACATACAGACAAAAATATGTCTGCAAAGCTGGAGAGCATATGATAATTTTTTTTCTTATGGGAATACTTAGTACAATAACAAAGTTAACCCAGAAAGGAGAATTACTTCTTTCTACATTGTATTTATATCAAGTCCAATATCTCAAAAAGAAGTTGGCTCAGAATCATTAATTTAAAATAGTTCATTGGTGAATTAATGAAACATAACACCCCAAATTCTCAGCTGAATTAAATAAATAAGCCAGACAGAACCCCTGGTAGATACAAATGTCTAGTTTATATCTCCCAAGTTACTATGAGAGTGATTACTGAACTGGGAAAAAAGGGTAGAGTTTGACACATGGAGTAATTTATGAGTCCCTGCTCCATGGAAAAACATCAGGCTAAAATCAATTCAGGTTTTACTTGCATTGTATTCTCTTTGAAACTGCAGGAGGATTCAGGAATAGTCGGTATGTTTGGTATGTAAAGATACAAAGTCACGTCGCGTGCTTGGAAGTGTTTCTCCTCCTGTCAGTGAGTCTCTGTTGTGCATGAATAAGATTGAGGAGGACAAATGAGGTGGTCTCCATTTCTTAGTCAATACCAGAAGCTGAAGTTGAAAAGAGAGAATGGATTATTGAAGACATTTTAGCATTCTGTTTGGCACCTAGAAAAAGTAAGAGTTATGGTTTGTGAGAATTGTGTGTTCAGATTTACCATACCTATAGGACGGCTGGAAAGAAGACAAGTGAGAAAAACAGAGACACTGAGAAGGGCCTCAGTTCCTTAGTGGTGGCGCATTCCTAGGCTACCTGGCAGCGGTCAGGTCCTTGGCTGTCGTTTGGTCCTCAAGTCCTCTGCTGCTTGTAAAAGAGATTAAGGGCTAAAGTGCTCCCTGGTGAGGTGGAAACATCATCTTTTGCTTGACCCGATAGAACTGTAAGGCTGGGATGTCCCTGGATGGTCGTTCCAGAAGAGCCAGTGTATCCATCAGTTGCTGTTATTCTTATTACTAAAAATTTATTTCCACTTGACAACAGTGGCTGCTGTAAAGTCACCTCTCCAGTGACAGTTGTTAAAAGGAGCAGAACTGCCCGAAGTCCCAGAGTGTCACCTAATGGCTGTCTTCTGGGTGCCTCCCAGATGGCTGGGGGATCACGGTCTCTGGGATTTCCCCTCCTTGCCTGGGATGTGAGGTTGACGGTAGAGAGGATGCCGGGTCAGAGGAGCTCCTGAGGGAGGATAGCACAGATATTTTGAGTGGGAAATTGAAGGGCTCGAATCGCAGTGGTGCCATAAACTTGAAATTGGGTGTTGGGAATAGACAGGTTGAGAAGATAGCTGAAATGATTGAATAATATTAACAGTGTGACCAACCTTAAGATAGCTCCTTCTAACTACCTATAGGAACAATTGGGCTATGACTAATGAGGTCATTCCTTATATTTTGAGACCTAGAATCTGTAAGACAGAAAAAATATTTCACAGAGAGTGAGATTGTCCCTTGCAACATCACCCAGGTGTAATTGATGGCTATGGTATGACCTAAGAGGTATGAGTGTGAGCTAATGAGACTGGCTCTTGTGTGAGGATTAAGTAATTTGTGCCTTCTTTATGGTAACACTTCATTTAATGTTCTGAAAACAGTGAAACACAAAGCCAGTGGAAGGTAAGAGAAAACCCTCTTTCATCCTAGATAAGTGGCTGAAACATCTCAATTCAGAGTTGGCTCACCCATACGTCTCAAATCTTATAGCAATCTTTAGAGGAAAAAGGGGATTCAAGTTAACTCAATCTTTAAGCCAATCATTTGTCTTTAAAAATAATTTTTAAAAATATTTTAATGGTTTTCAGAACACAATACCCCAAAATATGACTGTAGGAGAACAGAATATGCCATCACAAAATACGTCTCTTTCGCTTAAGGATTATTTTGAACTGATTATTTTGGGAACCTGCAGACACAGGAGACACTTTGAAAACAGACATTACCCTTTTGTAAGATAAATTTGTACCTATGAAGGAAATTTTCGCTTTTAAGGATATCTCCCTCTCTGCCCCAGGATGAGAAGGATGATGAAATCACTACAGACTCTTATCAGTGGAGAAAGTGTGGACTTAAATTTGCAAAACAAACATGGTTCTTGTTTATTGCACTTTTCCAGACCACCTCCCTATAACCATGTCTTTCTCCACACTCCTCTTTCTTTGTTTCAGGAGACAACAGTATTAAGCCTGAAGTCGAAGACAATTCTTTATCTAGTCTTGATATTTAATCTTTGAGATTTCCCAAAGTTATTGCCCATGTGTATAGGAAGTATACATGTTATTAAACTTCTGTTTATTTTTCTCTTGTTAATCTGTCTTTTGCTGCAGGGAATCCCAGCTAAGAACCATGGAGGGTAGAGAGGAAATTATTTTTCCTCTCTTATACTTACGTGCACAAGGCAAAACTTTTAAGTTAGCACATAAAAATGTAGAGGAAAAGGAAGTTTCCATTCCCAACCCCTAATTTTTCTTCCCAAAGACAATAGCTGAGAGTATTTTCTGGAATAAGTTATCAGAGGCAGTCTTTCCAAATTCAATGTGGTATGTGTGTTTATAGATCTATCATCTTTTTGATACACACACATATGTAAATACATGTGTGCATATATATATACATGTTTCCCTGCCTTCGTAACTATTAGCATATTATGCATACTGTTCTGCATTACATATCTTGAATAGCATTTCATTGGTTTAACTGTCTCATTTTTTTAATGCCACAGTGAATATTTTAATACACATCTCTATACATAAATATAAATAAATCTGTGGGATCAGCCAAAAGAGTAGAATTGCTGTGTCAAAGAGGATATGCATTTTTAATTTTGATATATATTGACAAAATTTCCTCCAATTCACACTTGCAGGGGAGAAAAGAGATTGTTTTCTGTCTATCCATGTAGATTCTACGGCTGAGAACCATGAATCAAACTGAACGACAGATAAGAGAAAAAGGTTTTAATTAGAGATGTATGCATGGGAGTTCAAAAGAAAACGATGGCTCAAGGAGATGGCTAGAACACTGAGGCTTATATACTATTTTTGGGTAACCAAAGAAAAAAGGATTTGGGACTTTTGAACAGGGGAGCAAATTATGGAAAAGTGAGGGTGTAACCACCCAATGGGTTCATTTTGTCCACTGCCCAAACAGATCTGATTTATCAAGACAGGGGAATTGCTGCACAACAGACCTGAGTTTATAATAAAACTCAAATCAGTCTCCCAAGGCGTTCAGGGTTCAGAGTTTTTAAAGATGATTTGGTGGTAGGGGCTTGGGAAGCGGAGAGTGCTGATTGGTCAGATTGGAGATGGAATCTTTGGGGGTCCAAGTGAGTTTTCCCTGTTGTTGTCTGTTTCTGGGTAGGATGGCAGAACCAGAATCTGGTTGAGCCAGATTACCAATCTGGGTGGTGTCAGCTGATCCATCAAGTGCAGGATCTGAACAATATTTTCAGCATTGATCTTGGGGTTTACGATAGTGATGTTATCCCCAGGAGCAATTCGGGGAGGTTCAGACTCTTGGACCCTAAACTGTAATTTCTAATCTTGAGCTAATTTGTTAGTCCTGCAAAGGCAGACTGGGCCCCAGGCAAGAAGGAGGTCTTTTTGGAAAACAACTTCTATCAATTTTGTTTCAGAGTCAAACCATGAACTGAATTTATCCCCAAAGTTAGTTCGGCCTATTGCCAGGAATGAACAAGGACAGCTTCAAAGTTAGAAGCAAGATGGAGTTGGTAAGGTCTGATTTCTTTCACTGTTATAATTTCCTCAGTTATAATTTTGCAAGGGTGGTTTCAAGGAAAGAAAATGTTGATAAATAAAGATTGTCTTTTTTTCCGATAAGAGTCTCTCATGTGATAAGGGTTGTCTCTGGAAATAGCTCTCTCCCTGGTGAAGAGATATCTTTACAAACGGAAATTCCTTTAAAAATGTTTATTTCCTTTATGAAAGGGGAAATTTATACCCTATTTTTGTGGCATTTTGAGGGAGATAAAGAGCTTTTTCTGTATTGCTGGTTCTCAGTTGCCTTTAGCTCAGAATATTCTCTATGCCAAAGTGGCATATTTGGGGGCACATATTCTTCACACTCACGGCAATGCATCAAAGTTATTTTTTCCTTAAACTCCTGCTAACACAGCCCAGGGTTTTGATAGAGCTAACAACAGTTTAATTTCTTCTTTCTATCTGTCTCTTCCATCTATCCATAGTGGGGTTTTGATGTAATATTAGCAACTTTCAAAAACTAGTTGTTGCCTAGCTAATGCAGCTCTTCTTACATACTGTCCCTGTTGTCTGAAGTTATGGGAGCTGCAGTATTTAGAGAATAAATGCAGTTGATTTGATTTGGTAGGAATGGCTTGCATTTAATCTAACATTTGATTCGAATTTGACTGTCTGATTGTCCTAAGTCCCATTACTGAAAGCAAGAGGACATAGTTCTTACTTCCAGGTAGCTGAAATTGTTTAGCAGTTTAAAGGAAGACAAAAGACCTGGAATAATTGTTAGTAAGAAGCTTTGAAATATTTGTGGACAAATGCGTATATCTGGATATACATCTCTTTTCAGCATACACAATTGCAAGAAAATCAACATATACTTGTTTGCTTGAGGCCTGAATGGAATCTGCCTGTGGTAAAAATAAAGGAATAGACCAGCAGTGAATTGAAGCTGTCTTTTTGGTGGTCAATTCGAAGGGAATGAGGAGCAGATTGGAATTGAGCAATGGGAATAGTACAGTTGGCTTTTCAGAAATCTGGCTATGACAGGAAAGGAGAAGGAGAAGAGGATAGGAAAGGAGAGTTAATGGAAAAGAGAAAATACAAGACGCCGAGGAAAAAGGTTGCGATGGAGCTCAGAGAAGCTGGGCTCCCAGGTATGAGAGGAAAGAGGGAAGACATTGCTGAGAAAGGGGAATGGGCAATTAGTGATGTCCACTGAGACAGCTCAGAGCAGAGGGAAGAGGAGTTGAAATTTGTTTAATAGAAAGGATGCAGGACTCAGATACCAGCCAGGTGTAAACCCTGGGTCAACCACCCCTAGCTTTATGACCTTTACATGTCTTGGGTTTTCTTGCTTATAATGGAGGTGTTCCTGTTATCATAAGGCTGAAAGTTTGAGGTTCAGGAAGACGTATGGTCCCCTTAGCTTGGGAACACAGAGCACAGTATCAAAGATGATGGTTTTTTGGAGATATGGATGGACAGGGAACAATGACATAGGAGTTAAAGGGGAATCACTTAGGCAGATAGTGAGGGTACACGAGTGCTTGGTAAGGTTTTCCTTGGAATAAAAAGCAGTCCTCACATAATTTTCTAACAAAGGGCAGCCTGTAAAATCAAACTGCATACAGAGACAAGCAAGCTGGAAGCTTGCATGGGTGAATCCTGGCAGTCATGCCAATATGAAAAGGCTATCTGGGACTAGGCATGTTCAAAATGGTGGCTCCATCTCCTCTTCTGTTTGTCAGCCACGTGTACAGTAAGGAGCAGGCAACATGGGGCTGGCCGGGCAAAGACTCCATTTGCATAGTAAGATTAGGGTGGGGCACACCTGGCCCAAACAATCTTTGGGCCCTATTTAAATCAGACCCCGTGTCCTCAAGCCCATCTGTAAAATCTGGGGCACTCCACCATGGGCCACAAGTCCCATTTGGGTGCCCCCCTCTGTCCCGGGACAGAGGGTTCTTCTCTTTTCTCTTTCTTTTGCCTATTAAACCTCTGCTCCGAAACCTGCTTCTTGCATCGGCGGCTTCAATTCCCTTGGCCTGAGACAGTGAAATCCAGGTGTTTACCCTAGACGACAACACCGCTTCGACACTGTAAAGCCAATCTTTAAAACACAGGTGTTTTAAATACATCTCTGCATTAAAGGGACGGTTGAAGGGAAAAATCCCAAGCAGCCACATGAGTATGGCTATTTAGAGACAACCAGGATCGTTGTTTAAAAAGTGATCTATGCCTGCTCAATAGACAGTGGTGGTAGCTTAGGAAACTACGACAGAACTAGACTGTAAGTGTGGACTTACATACTTTAAGTGTGGACTTACAACTAGACTACATACAGAACTAGACTGTAAGTGTGGAGATACGTCAAACGGGACCCCATGTGCAAACCTCCTTTCAGAAAGAATGCAAACTTATGCTTTGGGTCCGTTTTCCATTTGTACCGTCATCCTCTGAGGTGTTATTAAGCCTTGAAAAACCCCCAGTTATTAACTACTAAAGCAGTGAAGGGCAGCACCTGGGAGGTCAGTATATTGGTGCAGTTGCAACAGATTTTGAATCATTTCCTTGAAAAGATCTGGTCTCCAAAATACAGCCTGTATTGTTATAGGAAAACGGTTGCTTTCTTCCCATGTTAGGAGACTCTGGTTTGGCTGACAGGTACAGAGATAAGCCACGTGGGACCCAGGAGATGCTTCCTCTGCAGAAGGTATTTATTTATCTTGCCTTTCCTCTCACAATGGCCAGTTATCAGATAACGTTATCTTTTATATGAGATGTATTCAAGATGAAAAGTGGTACAAGGCTCAGAAGATCCTCTGACACTGAAGGGTGTTGGAATCAGGTAGGATCCCTCAAAAGGCATTTGCATTGTAAGGGTTTGACTTATTTATTATAGATTACTGTTCCTGCAAGGATATCAAAACACTCTATAAGCATTACATTATTTATTCTCATTTAAAATTGACAATGAAGAGAGGCAGAAATGAGCTGAGATTAGATGCTTGCCCACACTCCTAGGCTCAGTCAAGAAAACATGTTACCCCCAGGATGAGGGCTCCAGGCTTTTTCATGTTGAAGGAGCTCCCAAAAAAGGCACAACTAAAGATCCCTCATCAAGATTTATATTCATATCCATCTTTCCAGATGCCCACAGCTTCAACCTGGTTGAAAATTTGAGAATGCAACCTTCGGCCCTGCCTGCTACCTTGGGAAAAAAAAAAAAACACGTCATGGCCATTGATTGAGTGTGATGAAGCCCAGCTGCTGTGGTTTTCTCACCACTAGCTCTTGCAGGGGAAATGGGGCTATAAACTCAGACTCCTCTTGAGGCATGGAGGGAAGAAACTGTCTGGGTCCTTGCTTGACACCTGGACCTCACCGTGGTGCAAAGTGAAACTCATCAACTCAGGTGGCCAAGAAAAGCAGATGTTTAGCACAGCTAAGTGTAAAGTGTGGGGGAAACGGCTTTATGGGCCTTTGGCTGAGATGTTCACGTTGAATGTTCTGCATAGGAAGTCATCAGGTAGTAGAATAGTATAAACAGAACTTACTTCATGGAGTAATTTATTTTGGATTGGTGGCAGCAGCAACAATTTCTAGCACAAAGGAACATAAAGATCTACTTTTTATTTGAAAGATTTTCCAACCAGCAAGGGCTGCTTGTAAAGAAAAATAGCAGCATGGCTTCCTTAATTTGAAGTGATATTCATCATCAGAGGGGATGATGTTGACTTGTGGTGACAGTATTTCCCAAAGCACTCTCCATAGTATGATTGCCTTAGTCTCTCCAACCACCCATGGGAGATGTAAGGATTACTGTCACCAGTAAACCTGTGGGGATACTGAGGCTTAGACGGCTCAAAAACTAAAAACTTTGCTCAAGGCCACACAGCCAGTAAATAGTGAAAAAGAAACTGAAATTAAGTCTAAATTCTGAGCTCCTTTCACTCAACTGGTGTTTTCAAAGTGTGGTATATGCCACTGGTGGGATGTGAGATGATTTCAGGTGGTGCGTGAATGGAAACAGAAACATTTTAATATTTAGGCTTTTATTTTAATCTAATTTAAAAGAAGGACAAGCAGAATAGCATAGTGGTTAACTCAGGCGAAGTCAGGCTAAACTCAAGTTCTGGAGCCATCCTACCTGGAGTCCAATTCCAATTCTATTACTTGCAATATGATTATTTCTTCATTAGTTTAAGCCTCAATTTTCTAATCTGTAAAATGGGAATCATAGTAGCCTACCTCCTAGGGTGATTGCGAAGATCCGATGAGTTAATATTTGGTTACATTGTAAGAGTTCTATAAGTGTTTATTAAGGAAATAAAAAAATACATGAAAGTTATGATTGCATTGGATATTTTGAATTTAAAGAGAGTAAAATAGGCATTAAGTAAAAGAAAAAGACTGGAATTATTTGAAGTAAAATAGGTAACTAATAGCACAGGTAGTGGTCATATATGAAGACGATGACTAGTCTGTATCAGGTAGGACAGTAGCACAAAGAAGCCTGAGCCCTCTTGGGAGCACAGGGGGCTGTACTGCATTGCCCTGCTTCTGGAGGGAAAGATGGAATTGGGAGTCATCAGCTTATATCAGGACATTTGTTTTTGTCTTGTACCCATTTACCGTCTCCTCTATTCTGAAGGAGTCATATTCTCAGGTAGTGTTCCTTAGATCCAGAGCATGAAGACTCACTTTAACAAGGAGTACAGTTCCAATCAGTCTACCAACCTAGGACAAGAAAACAAAGACAACCCACCTTGGTTCCTTGCTTTGAATGCTTTAGTCGGAGTGTTGGAGGCAGAAAGGTGGAAGCCATGCTCAATCCAGGGTGCTGGAGGCAGGGGACTTGGAGGAACTGGGACAAGAGGAGGAACTATCCATTCAAAAAACCAGACACCATGACCCTAAGAAGGAGACGGGAGGAGAAATGCCTTAACGTGAGTCATCCTGTTTCAACACCAGACAGTTACCTCAGTGAAATGAAGGGGAACAAAATTTGCTGATACTATCATTCCCATTCACGAATGGCAGGAGGAAGAGATGAATATGCCATTTGTAGTGATTCCCCTTTAGGCACAGATTTACCATAACCTACTCCTCCCCGGCTTGAGGTCTTTGCTCTGGCCAAGGATCATACAAGGATGAAAGCATCCCTGTCTTGTTTACTTGAGTTTGACACCCTGTTCCCTAATTAGCTGCTTCTCTGAGACCACTCTCTACTTGAACCTGTGTACACTGACAACATTCTTTCCTCAAGTTGCTAATAAACACAGCAACCTAAAATCACAGAGTGAAGTAAGTGGAGTAACAGGGCTTCTTCCTTGATGACAGTCACCGAAGTCTCTGGGCTGGAAGCCACATAGGCTTGAGGTCACTTGTCACTCTGGGCCAGTGTGACCTTGGAAGTTTCAGACTCTCGTGGTAATTTGAGAAATCTGAGCTTTAGCAAAAGTCCAATAGTTAGGTAGGGTTGGACTACCTGGTTCAGACCGGTTCTTTCTCCTCTGGCTACTCTAATTCGAGTTGATAAATTGTAATAGAAAGGTACTCTGATCAACATAAGCAGAGGTTCAATTTACTGGAAGGATTGGTGGTAGCTAAGAGAACTGAAGAAATAGCTGGATCATGAGATCTTGTAAGGCAGAGAGAATACAGACTATTCCAGAAATATCCAATAACAATGGCTAGCATTTATTGGGAGCTTACTATGTTCCAGCCCTTGTTCTAAGACCTTGGCATGCACTAATTCATCTGCTTCTTGATACAATGCTATAAGTTGGGTACACTTATTATCATGTTGGTAAAAGAGTTACAAAATATGATTGACCTTTGGTTGACTGCCTGTTCTCTGGAAACCAGTTATGATGCTATGTGTCAACTATGATGCTAGGATACATTGGTTATGGTAAAGATGACCCTTGATTGGGAAATTGCTCTTAGACTGACAGAACTATAAAAGCCTGTTAGAAAGTTATCGTTTTGGGCTTCTCTGGCTCTCACATACTATTCACATGTCCTTATGGGGTGACCCAAAAGTTATGCCTCTGGTAGTTTTTCTTGCAAGAACTACCAGCTATTGGAGGAGGAGAGGGTGAAGGGGGAGGAGAGGTCACGAGGTGTTTAATCCAGAGCAATTCCCACTTGGTGTGGATCTGAAACCTAATTTTTACTGTGTGGACTTTCAGTAGAAAGGACTCTTATGCTGAAGAACATCTGATATGCCTCTCAATAAACTGATGCCAAATGTGTAGCTTGTGGAGCTTATTTCTGTCTTGTGAGTCTAAATGTTTATTCGAACCTGAGAAGACCCCGATGGCCAGTGCATTTTGCTTTTACGCAGAAAAAAATGAGGCAGAGAGAAGTAAACTTAAGTAATCCATGGTGACATGGACAATAAATAGTAGAGCCACGTTCAATCTTGGGCCAGCTGGTTCTAGTACTCATGTGGTGCCACACGCTGCTTCTCAAACAACTGTCCAGTCTCTGTAGGACACAGCCTCCTGGAGGAATTTGCCCCTGTTATTTCCATTTTGGGGTCTCTCAGCTCAAGATGCAAATCTCTGGGGAAGAGAGGTGGCCTCACTGTGACATGGACCCATTTCTGACCAGGAGAGAGATAAGCACTTTGAATGAAAATCCCAAGAGGAAAACCAGAAGAGAGTGAGTGTGAATTTGACAAAAGCGATGAATGCCCGCTTTCATTGGGGTTGGGCTCTAGGAGAGATCCATACTAAGCATTCATCTGCAATATATTTGTTGTTGCTATTGCCATTGATGTTAATGTTGAACACATATCAGGGGAACCTCTATTTGGTAGATTCTCACAACACCCTCTGCCAGATGATGAAAAGCATTTAACAGTATTTAGAGAGCCCTGAGAAGGGAAGTATTCCACAGTGTGGTTTTGCAATATCAGGCAGGAAAGGTGACCCTGGGTGAAACTGTGAAGTAGCTAAGGTCCTCCAGAGGCTGGGGAGACAGCTGATAATGAACAATTGGAGGCAAGTGGGGGAGGAAAAGGGCTTGTTGTGGGGAGATGCTTTGGAGGGCCAGAGCTTGCTGGATCATTGGAGCACACTGCACTGGGTCAGGAAACAGGGCCTGGTCCCCTCTAGGAGAAGAAAGGGCAGCAGTTGGGTAGGCTTGGAGAGGGTGAGGTTTGGGATAGAAGAGAGAGTTGGATAACAGGACAGGTGAGGTATTTGGAATCAGGTGATAAGTTCCAGTGGAGTCATTAAAGAAGAGAGGAGCCAGTGAGTTTGCTGTGTCAGGAGCATTTGCTGAGGGGACACATCATTCCAAAAATACATCTGGGACCACGGTGTCCACTGACAGTGACAGCACAGGGCTTCTGGGATGGCTGTGTCTGGTGGTTCAAGGCCTGTTCCTCTGAGGGCTGTGGGTTGGGCAGGGGTCTCCATCACTGCCTGTCTTTCAATCTGCCCTTTCTTCAGGCTGCAGCCCTTTCTCCCACTTCCCTGTGACCCTCTCTGGGTCTTGCCTCCCGGTCACCTCATACTTTGGAAGTTTTTCTTTCTTCACTCCTAACCCAATGTCTCAAGGTATCACTGGTTGCCTGTCTAGCTAATGTGAGAAATAAATTCAACGAATAAGGCTGGTGTTAATGACTGAGAGTTTACTTGTTTTAGAAAATATATTTATATTTAACTAGTCCTTGGGAACACAATGTGGGAATATCAGACATTGAGACATTTCTTCTGGTTGACAGCAAGAAACATTTTTAAGCAGAAGGACTGTTGGTCAGACTTCAAACCTTATGAAAAATTTGGCCAGAGAAGAACTTGCAGAACTGAAACCTGGCTAACACGTATGCATGTTGCTTTGTGAAGTAGTGAGCTCCTTGTCACTGGATGTGTAGAGGCAGAATGATTACCAGTTACAATTTTCTCAGAGCTGCCAGTTGGGAAGACTGGATTAGTGGCCTCCTTTTACAATTTTTTTTTTTTTTTGTCTGTAGGATTTCTATGCAGTGAGGTAGAGATGACTACTGTATTAGAAATCACAGATTTCCTTCATTTTCCCTGCCTGCCAAGGGTTCACATAGGCTACAGCAGCATCTGGGCTTTGCTGTGTGGGGCAGACTCAGGGCAAACAAGGGGAAAACAGAAACTCAACTGCTGAAGCCAGACAGGCTAAGTTGAGCTACGTAAAGGGGAATGGAGCCAGAAAAGTGGGGAAAGAGAAGTGGATGAACCACACAGGCTGGATGTCATGGAAAGTTTTTGTTCTGGCTGTGAAAGTAGGAAGGAACATAAGATTTCAGGAACCACCTGCCATTTGGTTGAAGGATATTGAGAATGGCAGTGATTGGGAGTAATGGATTTTAAAGATATCTTGGTGTGCATTAAACGCGTACTTCACCACTTCAGCTTTTCCTTTAGAGACTGAGTATAGATTTGAATTGCTTTACATTATATATTTTTTGATGGACAGCTGTTTCTTTGAATGTGACTCCACGCCAAGATTGGACCACAGAGCTGTCTGGCATTTACAGAAGAAGCCAAATATGACATGGATCAATGGCAAACCATGCTTGATGAATACAGAATGGGCATCTCAGAGACCCCATTACCTTCACCCTTGTGTCCTGAGATGCTGGCTCTGACCCTGGGGGATTTGTGAAGCCCAGTCTGAAGTCACCCTCTAAATCCATCCACAGTCCCTTCCAACTCTAACAGTCATTGTGCAATGCCAGCCTTGCCTCACTTTTCGTCACAGACAGTGGCCACAGGGAAATGAAGACTCTTTCTGATTGCACATCTGAGTTGCCACAGTTTGGAAAAGATGCCCTTGGCACCCAGCCTCTCCCGGCTCTGGGCTGTGGGGTGTGGTTTTGTGAATGGGACCCACTGTGGTGCCGTGGAGCCCAGGTAACATGACCCAGTTTTCTGCCTTGCCTCAGAGTGGACGTCTAGTTACCACCGCCAGCCTCTGCAAGACTGCTCTGATTACCCAATATTTTCCTCTTGTCTGCAGACATGACTTCTCATAAATCCCTTTGCTGTATCCTCTTTGGAACAGGGCTCGAGGGTTTAAACCAGTTTGTTCAGTGGGACCCTGGGCATCAGGCAAACAAGGGATCGTTTGAAATAGTCTGGGAGTGGCCCTGGTCTCAGGCAGGCTGACTTGCAGGGGACACTGCAGACCGCCTTCCAGAACAGAATGTTGATGAAGCAAACACTTGCTCTGGAAGGAACACAAGAGAAGCTAAAGGAACACAAGAGAAGCCCAGGTGTGGAGCCCCCTCTGAGAGGCTGAACGCTGGTGCCTGAGAAGATGTGGCATTGGTGAAAACCAGCTTTATGAGATTGCTGTTTTTCCTTACTTCCCACTGGAGCAAGCTGGAATTGCCTGTCACTGAGAATTTCCATATAGTCATCTGTCTGAGGAGGCTACTTTTATCCTACACAGAACCTTAGCAAAAGACTCATGACTGACTTCTTAAATTACAAAAGTAATACATGCTTGTTTTGACAGATGATAAAATCCCAAAGTGCATGAATTTAAAATCATCTTCTGCTTTCCCCTACAATTTCCTTCTGAGAAGTAACTGCTGTGAATGAGTTGATGTATGCCCTTCCAGAAGTTTTCTCCATGAGAAGCTTCCATCTCAGTAGACAGAAGATGCAAAATGCAGAGGCTATTGTTTTAGATTTGGGGAGACAAGCAGGATTTGAACAATGGGGGCTGGTGAAGGCCTGATGAGATGGAAGGGCCAAACTCCTTGTTCTGAGCCAGTGATTTTTCCAGCAACCAGGCTCCCATCTCATGGGTTACATTTGCTCATATATATGTTGTTTTTAATGCGATTTGAATAGCCCACACATGCGTTTGATTTATCTACTTTTACAGCATGAGCTGTGTCTGTGGTCTGGCGCAAAGTCCTCAGCGGGGCGCTTGGCAACTCCCTAGTCAATTCCTGATGACGAGCTACTTTTAGTTTCTGAAAATCCTTAAAATCTGAACTGGAATGAAGTGGTGGAGGGAGTCACATGGGATGTAAGTCCTTGACTGGGCAGTATTTCTTTTTCCCTGAAGGAATTTGCAGAAGTCTTGGGAACAAGGTGCATTCTAGCTCTCTTGTGGAATGCCACCTAGGCTGGGCTTTAGCATGGACTCTTACTTAGGTTGAGACTTGTTAAGGGTCTGGGTCTTAGAAACTCTGTGAGGCATGAGCAGTACCATGTTAATAAATATAAATGTCTGTGCAGGGTCCAGCAGACAGTAGGTCCTTATTCCCTCTTACCTCTCCTTCAGTTAATAACTGGGCTTCTTAAATACACTGGCTAGCCATTGAAAACATACATTCATTCAACAAGTATTTACAGAGTGTCAGGCACACTTCTAGGCACTTGGCATATATTGGTGAACAAACTAAATATTCCTGCCACCAAGAAGCCTACAACCAGTGGGAGAAGAAACGTGTAAGCCACAGGTAAAGTAAGTAAGCAGATTTTAAAGCATCTTAGATGGTGATAAATATTATGGAAGGAAGAAAAGGGAGAGTGTGGGCATGAGGTGAGGAGCAGGTGTGGTTTTTCAGTAGGGTTGTTTAGGGTGAACCCTCTGAGGAGGCGAGATTTGAGGAAGCTTTGAAAAAAAAAATAAGGGAATTAAGGAAAGGCCCAAGGAAAAAACTTTGGCTATCGTCCCAGACAAGGACTTACATTCTCAATGATTCCCTTCTGCATGCCAGCCCAATCCGTTATGATGTTCTTAATAATTTTAGGAAACGAAAGTTGTTCTTGATTAGGAAATGACAGAGGAGCAGAGGTGGGGAGTGCTCAGGGAAGATGGTGAGTTTTGGCTCTCTCCAAAGAAAGAGATGACTACAGCTGTTACTCCAGATACTAACAATGGCAGAGCCATGCGTGGCTGTGTGGCACTTGAGGGTGGCTGAGCACCAAGCATGGACAGAGAGTGTGACGGGCAACAGCATGGCGGGGAAGTGTAGGCTTGGAAGCAGTGGCACTCATAGATGTGACTGGCGGACCCAAAATGATCTCTCTCCTGCCCCTAGGCATTCCTGCCTGAAACACCATCATCAGGAATATATTCGTTTGGTTTTCTCTTTAAAAGTTCACGCAGCACTGTGGGGGTAACACATAACTAAAATCAAAATCATGTTAATGATTTATCAGTGTTCTCCTTCTGCTGGGAGAGACTTAGAATATAGGGCTCCCAGGAAGGGGCAGAGGAAGGGTGGAGACAAGGTACAGAAAGGGGGCAGGCAGGTGCTACAGCCGACCTCACTGGCACCTCGGAGTCCTCCCAGATGAGTTATGTCCGTTTACTGATGGGGAGCAACAGGAAAGCCAAGCCACTGACATTGATTGCTTCTTGATAAACAGAAATACTGCTCAGTCAGTTTTCGAAAAGTCTAGCAAAATCTGCCAATTAAGAACTGATGAGGAGAGAGTGGTTGCTTTCTTTTAAATTGCTAAATCAGAGAGAGAAATATATTCCATAGCCTCTCCTTCTAAATGCTTGCTAATTTCAAAGCTGCATCTTTAGAAGTCTCTACGAGTAGAAATCTTGGGTCAGAATTTCTTGTAGAATTCTCAGCATCCTAGAATAAGAGATTTCAGTTGACTGATTATCCTCTATTGACTGTCCTGCCCGTGGTAGATACAACAAATAATATTTAGTGTGTCCCATTCCCTGCTCAGTATTTCTCCCCAGTTCCCTCTTCAAAGACTCCTTTTAGAGGCAGAACCCCTCCCTACCTGTCGTAGTGTTCTGTTTGGTCTATTTGCATAATAATACCATGGTAACAGACCAGGTAATACCATGGTAATAGCC
This sequence comes from Cacajao melanocephalus, assembly GCA_963573385.1. Taxonomy (NCBI): domain Eukaryota; kingdom Metazoa; phylum Chordata; class Mammalia; order Primates; family Pitheciidae; genus Cacajao; species Cacajao melanocephalus. The sequence continues at coordinate 24,723 of CAUYLG010006428.1, read as the reverse complement.
CAGCGTCTACCAGTGTAGTGTCTGCATCTAGTAGGTGCTCAGTAGTGGTTACATGGCTGAATGCTGTTGGGCAAATAAATAATTATAACAATTTATGCTCAATTTAAGATTTCAAAAGCCTTTTTAAAAACATACAGTATGCTGTGATCTGAATGTTTATGTTCCCCCAAATTCATATGTTGAAATCCTCACCTCACAGTGATGGTATTAGGAGGTGGGGCCTTTGGAAGGTGATTAGGTCATGGGGGCAGAGCCCTCATGAATGAGATTGATTCCTTTATAAAAGGGGACTAAGAGAGAGACCCCTAACCCCTTCCACTATGTGGGGTTAGAATGAGAAGATGGCTGTCTATGAGGAAGTGGACACTTGCCAGACACAGAATCTATCTCAGCCTTGATCTTGGACTTCCCAACCTCCAGAATGGTGAGAAATAAATTTCTATTGTTTATAAGGCAACCAGGCTATGGCATTTTATTAAAGCAGCTTGAATGAACTAAGATATAGTACTCCATTTGATCCTCACAGCATCCTGGTAGACATGATCATTGTTCTCAGTTTAAATATGAAGAACAATTTAAACTGAGAACAATGCTTAGAAAGGTTAGGTGAATGAGCTGAAGTCACAGCTGGTAAGTGGAATTTGAACCCAGCTCTAGGCTTTTGCTCTCTATTTGGAGTGAGATTTACTTTGCATACGTAGTAGGCAATGTGAATATGTCTTTGTCCTAGATGCCTAAATATACTCTATACCATAGGTAATCAACAAAAATCATGGGTCAGCCTCTTCCCTCATAAAGCTAATATATTTTTTTTTTTCATGAACACTAAACCTATATAATTCAAAAGAGTAAAAAAATAGGAAGTCTAGCCAGAGGTCAGGAGTTAAAATCTCTGACACTGAATATCCTCCAACGGTTACCCCCACCCTCCTGCCAAGTTTTGTAGATATGAGACAGGCAATTAGAAAATGATTTTACATGCACTTTATGTAAAAAAATAAGCATTCGCTTCTGCCATGGGGCATTTTGAGATCTTCTGATAACCTTCACTATTCGGGCCTGGTTCCTCAATTTGCACAATGGTTCTCAAATTTGAGTGGGCGTAAATACCAGCTGGGGGGCTTAAAAATTCAGAGTCCTTAGTCACACTTGTCATTTTAATGTAGGAGGTCCTTGTTCAGCAACACCTCAGGGTGGTTCTGGCACAGATGACATGGTGGACACATTTACAAGGATACCGGCTTAGAGCCACTCAGAAAACTGCTCCTTAAGTGTCTTGAAGCTTTAAGGACATCAACTAGGAAGTCCAAAAGTCAACACCTCGTTGATCTCACCTGAAGTCTGAATTCAAGACACTTTTCAGGCTTTACTTGTGTTACTTACTTTGGCTGATGGTTGAGGTTTCTCACCACCGCCTTGCCATGGTGTACGTGTTTTTATTTGGTTGGAACTCTGGGGCTGGGAGCAGGGATGAATCCCCTCTTAAAATACCTTCTACTTTTTATGAAGATCAAAGCACTAGTTGTGTCTGGAGGTCACTGACCTAACTGTCCCACCGATGACTCTCAGTGTTGCCAGGAGTCGTTTCTAATTGCGGAAATACTGCACCTGCTTCTCTTCTTGCCTTGTTAAATATTTGCTGTCTGTCTGAATTGGGAAAGGTTATTTTGCACCAAATGCAAATGGGGATGGTTTTGACTGGTGCTTCATTGTACTTCTAGGTGGCTTCCTTTTCTTGAGAATGTGCCATGGATAGAAGTGCTGTCTATTGCTCTTCCTGATGGGCTGTTCATAAATGTGCCCCTCTGGCCAATCAGCTTGTTTTGTCTGTTCTGTGGCTTTATGGAGGCTTTGTTTGCTCACCTGTAGCCGACGTACTTCCTCCAGATGTTTTAAAGAATCTTTCCAGGTGGGTCTGGGTCTATATAATGTTATAAAGCAGCAATAATTCTTTTAAAGGTATAACTTTTTAAGAAGTTCTGATTGCTTATTGTTTGGGAAGTGTTTGTGGTACCTAATTAAGCATTTCATTAGAAGCTGCCAAGGTCTTTTGGTCTATAAAATGATTCTATTAAGTTGATTTTTTTTTCTAATTCCCTATGGTTTTATGTCTATGCTTTGGTGACATGCAAATTTTGTTAAATTGAGGGCCACATATGAGATACTTTGTAAATGATTTTTAGTAGATGATGATGATAGTAAAAAAAAACTCATAGAAACTTAGTAAAAAATATGCTTATATTCAAAGACTTAGAGGAAGCAAAATCTAGCAGACATACAGGTGTAGGAATTTTAATCTTAAAAAAATTTTTTGCTAAGAAAAATTTTCAACATATGCAAAAGTAGACAAATCATATGTTGATCTCCCTTATATGGATTACTAAATTTTAACAATGATCAGCTTATGACCAATTGTGTTTCTCTATAGTTCTTCTCCTTCCCCCTTCCTTGGATTATACGAGGCAAATCCCAGCCATGTTATATCACGAATATAATTTTATATGTAAATATTTCAGGATGCATTTCTAAAAGACAAGGACTATGCTATTATGATGCAAACATAAGACACACAACAGACAATAATCGTGTCCTCCAAATTGACAGAAATTCCATAATAACATCAGATATCCAATTAGTCTTCACGTTTCCTTAATTGTCTTAGGAATGCTCCCTCTCCCTCACATGCTTTCTCTTTCTCTCCAACTTAAAAAATCTCAGAATTCATACAATGGATTTAGTTAAATATCTTTTAGGTCTCTTTTAATCAGGAGAGACTCTCTTCCATTGTGTTTTGGTTTTCTTATGATTTTGTAGTTGTTTTTATTGGAGAAATTATGTAGTTTGTCCTAGAGCTTCCAGTTTGGGTTTTGCTAATTTTATTCCCATGATTATGTTTGATACAATAATATACATCATGTGTGCATACCCGTCCTTCCACTTGGAATTCAGGACTAAGAAGGGCTTTTACCTAACCTCTTATTATATTTGTATCTTCTTTCTCTCACTCTCCAAACTCCCAGTTTTTATCAAGAGCTACGGAATTTCATATTTGTTTATCCTATGCTTTGCACGAAACAATTTCAGAATAACAATTCCAACACTACTACCAAGACTATGGCGATCGAAGCTAATTTGTGGTAATTTTGCTTTGTAATTACTTTTCTCGTTGGGTATGTAGAGTTAAATTCAGTGGTGTTCTGGTAAACATTTAACAATCAGTATGCTGCAAACAAATAAACCAAAGTAAACAATCAAAGTCAATGAAAACCTGATTTGTAGAATTTGCTAATTTCCGTGGTATAAATACCCCCACTGTGGCTGCCTTCAAGCCATGATCTTGAAGTCACTGAATGCAGAGGTGGGAAGACCTGTTCAATATCAGCTCCTGAAGCCAGTGCTGGCTGGCTGCAGTACACCATTGGGAAGTTCCTCTGTTCGGAAGTCACTTGAAAGAGTTCTTCACTGTGTGGCTCTGCCACCAATTGGATGTTTGTTTCATTTCATTTTGAAGTTTTAGAGATTACTTTTCCAATTTAAATATTTTATAATTTTGGAAAGTGTTTATGTGGTTTCAAAGTCAAATCTACAGATATTCAAAGAAGGCTAGCTTCCATCTCTGTCATCTTCATGCTATGCCCTCCTTCCTCCATAGGTTTTAAAATTTATGGTTTTAAACCATCTATTTTAAATTATGATCGTATCTGTTCATTACTTTGTTTTTTAAAAATTTACATATATATGGGATCTCTCTCTTTCTCTCTCTCTCTCTGTGTATATTCCCATTCTTAGATAAACAGTAGCGGTTTTACCTAAGCACACTTTTTCTACACTTTGCTTTTTCACTTAATATATCCTGGAGTTAATTTCATAGCAACAAATGACACACACATACACACACACACTTTATTCCCTACTTAACTGAATAGGACTACTCCATTTTTTAGAAGGAGGATACTTGATTTAATCAGTCTCCTATTGATGGAAAGTTGAGTTGTTCCATAATTTTAATTAATTTTTCTTGAGATGGAGTTTTGCTCTTGTTACCCAGGCTGGAGTGCAATGGAACGATCTTGGCTCACCACAACCTCTGCTTCCTGGGTTCAAGCGATTTTCCCACCTCAGCTTCCTGAGTAGCTGGGATTACAGGCATGCACCACTATGCTCAGCTAATTTTGTATTTTCAGTAGAGATAGAGTTTCTCCATGTCGGTCAGGCTGGTCTCAAAATCCTGACCTCAGGTGATCTGCCTATCTCAGCCTCCCAAAGTGCTGGGATGTTTATTAGCTAGTACATTCCATAGTTTAAAATCCAGATGATATAAAAGAGTGTACAGTGAAAATACCCTACTCACCTCTTTTCCCAGAAAGCTAGTTTTTCGGTCCCCAGGGGCAATCTGTTGTTGGTGTCTTCAGCTTACCGACACTCCTACTTGTGCTTGCAAGGTGAAGATGTTGATTGTCAATCTTACTTAGTAAGGAGGGTAAATAAGAGCTAGAGCACCCTAGTGTCTCAATCAGTCTTAGTCAATGCCATATCACTGGATATGGGACTAGGGATCAGGCCTCTAGATAGCAGCAGTTGGCTTTTTTATTCTATGCGTATGCATGCCCCCTTTCAGCCCCCACAGCAGAATAACAGTTACAAAGGTATTACTTGTTACATTACCTTTGTCTGGGTGGAAATCAGTTAGAAGTGATCTTCGAGGAGTAACCACCCTCATCATCCTCGTGATGATCAAATTATGAATTTGTTTTAATTATTATGTTCTAACGTGAACGAAAATGGCATTGTGGTGAGAGTTAGATAAAGCAAATTAAACAGGAAACCATTCTCTAAAGTAAATGACATTGACACAGACTCATCTTTGAAAATATACAAAAGACACACATTTTGTTCTATCAGAGGCAGTGTAACAAGAGCCTTAGTATCTAAAAAGAAAAAAAACAAACATATCACAATTAGCAAGTGCCAGCATTAGACATAGTGGTGAGAGTTTATGGGTGTCATGTGAAGAGAAAGGTGAAAATATGAGAGTTCCTAGTTGCCTTGCGTGCTCTCCTCTCACAGTGAATTAGGACTGACTCTTTCTGACCAATAAAATAGGGTGGGAGTAACGATCACTGTGTGACTTCCAAGACTGCGTCCTAAGAGGCTTGTAGCTTCTGCTATGGTCTCTTGGATTCTCGCCCAGGGGAAAGCCAGCTACATCTGGGAGGCTACTTAAGAACCTCCACAAGAAGAGAAGCTGAGGCCCCCAATCAACAGCCTGCCCAGCCTGCCAGCCATGTGAATGAGCCGCCTTGGAAGTAGATCCTCTATCTTGTCAGTAGAATGCAGGTGACTGCCGCCCTGGTGGCATCTGACTGCAACCTCACAAGAGACTTGAGCCAGAATTACCAGGTGTGCTACTCCTGAATTCCAGAGCCACAGAGAAGTCATGAAGATTGTTGTTGTCTTAAGTCACCAACTTTTGGGGGCTCCTTACCCAGCATAGATTATTAATATGGTATCTGAATTGCAGATTAGTAGATAATAAGAATCTTCATGACAACTTTGAGGTGGGCATTTTCTTAAATAATATTTATTGTTTTTTCCTGATTATAACAGTAGAAAAATTGGAAAGTACAACAAAGTTGTAAGGAAAAATAGAGAGCACATTTAACTAAAAGATTGGCCCTATTATCCTTATTATACAGGTTAGAAACCCAAGATGCAGAGAAGTAAGAAACTTTCCCAAGTTATACAGTCACTAAGTGGTCAGTAGTATTTGAATATGAGCCCATTTAACTCAACTGTATAATATTTATCTGTATTTAACTAATCTTTAAAAAGTTGAATTAAATACTAGTGCCTTTTAAGTGAAAATTCTCTGTATAGCAAAAAAAAAAAAAAAAAAAAAATCCCCAAGCCATGGTTTCTGCTCATCTATTCACTTATACATTCCACAAATATGTATTGAGCACCTACTATGTATTAGATATTGTGCTAGGTGCTAAGGAAACAGAGATAAACCAGAAAAACACATCTAGTGTCTGCGTTCTGGATACTACAGCATACTGGAAGACATTGACATTAAAAAGATAAGCACGCAATGAATATAGTACATTCAAATTGCCATAAGTGCCAAGAAGAACGCTCAATACACACAAGTGTATTGAGAATGAGTGCCATAACTTAGATTAATGGGCCAGGAAAAGCTGGATATTTTAGTCTAGTTACCTTTTTTTTTTTTTTTTGGAGAGAGGGGAGACAAAGTCTCATTCTGTTGCTCCGGCTGGAGTGCAGTGACATGATCTTAGCTCACTGCAATCTCTGCCTCCCGGGTTCAAGTGATTCTCATGCCTCAGCCTCCTAAGTAGCTGGGACTACAGGCACATGTCATCATGCCTGGCTAATTTTTGCATTTTCAGTAGAGAAGCGGTTTCACCATGTTGGCCAGGCTGGTCTTGAACTCCTGACCTCAAGTGATCCTCCTGCCTCAGCTCCCCAAAGTGTTGAGATTCTAGGCATCAGCCACTGCACTCAGCCCTCATTTAGTTATCTTCCTTAAGACGTAGAAGTTAGTCAAAAAAGACCAGGGACTCAAGCATTCCAGGCAAAGAGAACAGCATGGGCTAAGACCCTGAGGTGGGAAATTGATTGGCATATTTATGGAATCAAAGGTAGTGTTTCTGCAGAGTAATTCATGCAGGAAAGAGAGGCATGACATTAGTTGGAGAAGGGGTGGGGCCAGATCACATATAAGATAAGACTTAGCATAGGACATGCTACAGTGTAAGTATTTTATTTTACTAGCAATGGGACACCTCTGAAAGACTTTTAATTTCTAATTTGCATTTAAAGATTATTCCAGCTGCCATGTGAAGAAAGGTAGAAAAGGTAAGAATGGAATAGAGGGGAAATAGCAGGGAGGTGCTTGATATGCTGACATGGCTTGTGAATGAGGGTGATGGGAGTGGTTTGAGATTTCTAGATGGATTGAGGCTTAGTAATGGATTGAGTGTGAAGATGAAGGGACACTTAGAGAAATGAGCACCAGGGTAAGTCAAAGTGACACTTCTAAAGGTGAAAAAGACTCAAGGAAGAACAAATTTGGCTGGGGTATCAAGAATTCACTTTAGTTCTAGATCCTTGAGGAACTGCCACACTGTCTTCCACAATGGTTGAACTAATTTACACTAACTCATTCTGCTATAAAGACACATGCACACGTATGTTTACCACAGCACTATTTACAATAGCAAAGACTTGGAACCAACCCAAATGCCCATCAATGATAGAATGGATAAAGAAAATATGGCACATATATACCATGGAATACTATGCAGCCATAAAAAAGAATGAGTTCATGTCCTTAGCAGGGATGTGGATGAAGCTGGAAACCATCATTCTCAGCAAACCAACACAGGCACAGAAAATTAAACACCATATATTCTCACTCATAAGTGGGAGTTGAACAATGAGAACACATGGACACAGGGAGGGGAACAACACACATCGGGGCTTGTTGGCAGGTAGGGGCAAGGGAAGGAAGACCATTATGACAAATACCTAATGCATGTGGGGCTTAAAACCTAGATGATGGGAATGATAGACCCAATAAAGAACATGTGGCATATATACACCGTGAAATACTATGCAGCCATGAAAAAGGATGAGTTCATGTCCTTTGCAGGGACATAAATGAAGCTGACAACCATCATTCTCAGCAAACTGACACAAGAACAGAAAACCAAACACCACATGTTCTCACTCATAAGTGGGTGTTGAACAACGAGAACACATGGACACAGTGAGGGAAACATCACACACTGGGGCCTGTCGGGGGTTGGGGAGGCTAGGGGAGGGATAGCACGGGGTATGGGGATTGGGGAGGGATAACGTTAGGAGAAATACCTAATGTAGATGATGGGGAATAGATGCAGCAAACCACCATGGCACGTGTATACCTATGTAACAAACCTGCACGTTCTGCACATGTACCCCAGAACTTAAAGTAGAATAAAAAAAAAAAAAAAGAAAAAGAAAAACAACCAATAGACTTGGTTAATCCTAAAATTAAAAACAAAAAATCCCTTCCTGTTTCTCTTTTGTTTTCTGGTTGTTTGAGTCCTATCCCAATGACAGCTCCTTTCACATAATTTTGCCATTACTTGTGAAACTCAAGTGTTCCAGGCTTCAGCAGTGTAAGGAAAAACGCAGCCACCTTCAGCGCAGGGCGCATCCAAAGGGCTTCTCTCCCTCGTCTGTTCACACAGGAGCCCCCTTGCACAGTTTCCCTGTGCAAGGGAAAAGTTTCTCAGAGTTTCAAAGAGGGTCACAGTGGGTGTTTGAACCCAAAAGTACCTGAGACAGGTATCAGTCAATTTAGAAAGTTTATTCTGCCAAGGTTAAGGACATGCCCATGACATGGCCTCAGGAGGTCTTGACAACATGTGCCCGAGGTAGTTGGGGCACAGCTTGGTTTTATACATTTTATGGAGACATGTGACATTGATCAATATATGTAAGATGTACCGTGGTTCGGTCTGGAAAGATGGGACAATTTGAAGGGCGGGGGTGTGGAGGCTTTCAGGTCGTAGATAAGAGACCAACTGTTGCATTCTTTGATTAGCCTTTCACTGAATACACAATTTACATGTGAGAGGGAGGTAGAAAAATAGTCACTTATGCTTCAGTCTGGCTTAGTGAATCTGCATTTTTACAGAAACAGGACAGAGGAAGCAATCCAATATGCGTTGGTTTCAGATGAACAGAGGGAAGACTTTGAGTTCTACCTGTCCTTTGTCTGGCACCTGTGAAGATAAGCTATCAATTTACATTGTCAGGGTGAAATTCAACAGAACTGTTTTAGGCTAAAGATCTCGAGGCCCACAAGGAATTTCCTTGTAGACAAATATGAGCAAGGTGTGTAGCTTTGTAAATCTTTGTGGCTTTCTTATTTAGGAATAAAATGGGAGGCAGGTTTGCCTGATAGCAGTTCCCAGCTTGACTTTTCCCTTTGGCTTGCTGATTTTAGGGTCGTGAGATTTATTTTCCTTTTACAGGTCCACGGGGGTCCTTGCTCCCTTTTGCTATTGTGACCAGGGAGGCAGCTGGTGACGGATGGATCCCCTCTCCCTCTGGAGCTTCAGCTGGGATCACCCTGGAGATTGGCCACCATTGTGCCCATCAGGGAAGAGGCCTGAGGTGAGTCCTGCTGCTCCCGCTGTGCCTACCGGCTAAGGTTTAGCATCCTACCTGCTCTCCCTTGGTGGCTTTTTGAGTAAGAAGAATGTTCCTTCCCTTCATGGAATGTCCATGGGGGCATAGAAGCCTCAGGGTGTTACAGAGGTCATGATGACTTCAGTTTACTCCACACTCTGCCCGTCTTCCTAGACGCACAATACCACAGGTCTGAGTTCGGGTATGTTCCAGAGAAAAGCGATATTGATGGTCCCCCAAAAAGAAGTGACATGAAGTGGTTAATGTGAATAGAAGAATCCTGACTTGTCTGAAATATACATTTCCAGGGAGGAAATGTAGAACCCATTGAGTATCATTTGTACATTTATGCTTGTTTTTAAATCCCAGGGACTGTGAATGCTGGCATCCTGGAATTTCCAGGAGTCATAGTCTAGACTGGAGATAAGACACTCTGGTCTCTCTGAGCCAGTCTTTCCCCTTCTATCCACACTAGGAGAGGAACTCGTTTTACAGCGCTGAGGTCTCTGGAGACATTATTCTGCCTATGGTAAAAAAGAATTTCTTAGATGAAAGAAAAAAAGATGACTATTTCAGATGAAGAATTAGGGATGTGTCTGAAAATTTCTGGCATAGATGGAGGAAGAAGTCGCAATATGTTTTTGTGGTTATGCAGCCAAAAATTATGTTAACTACATGAATGATGTGACTTGACTGGGAAAAGGCAACCTGAGAGTATTTTAAGATCCCTTGGTTATGTAATTATATAATCCGGAAGGTACCATATCCAGCAGACTGATAGATTAAAAATTATAATCAGTGTTCTTAAGCACATAATTAGCATATTGAACACTGACAGTTCAGACCTTGATTAAGTACATAGCCTGCTAACAGAGGGAGTGCTGATTTTAGAGTTACATTGGAGCCGTGCTCCCAGTGGGGGAAATTTTTAACTAATCATGTAAAGTTTCTCTTCCACAGCTCTTGTAGCAGTAAGTCAAAACTACCCTTTCTAATATGATTCCTTATGTTGCCCTGATGTCTGGGTAGGGGATCGAGGGTGGAGAGTGTAGGGAGGAATTTGGTGGTCCTGTCAAAGGTAAATTGAATATGTTCATCGTTACAATTTCCTTCTGTATCTGAAATAATTTCGTATGTGACTTTTTGGAGCTTTATGAGTAGGCTTTAAAATACTTAGGTTGCATTCTTCTAGCACTGAAACCAGAAATCATTTTTTTTTAATGCTATGATCTATTTAGAAGTAATTTTGCCTTATAGCCAAGGGTAATCTCATCACTGAGTAATGCTTCTATTTGTATAAGTTTGTCTCTCAGAGCCTGTTCGTTTCTTGAAGAAATCCCCAATGCAGGAGGCAGGATATAAAATTGAATACCATCATGTAATATCCCCAAAGGGACTTGTTTAGTGTTTTCTTATCCAGTTACCCATGGCTACAGGGAAAGCTTTTTCAAAATTCAATACAAATTGTGTTAGCTTGTTTTTCTTCTTGACACCCTTAAGTCTTCTTTGATCACCGTAGATTTTAGAGGAAAGAAAAAAAATTCCTTTAGATTTCTCAATGTCAAGGGGCACCCAGGCAGTTATTCCATTGCCCTTCTACTGAGCTGCTAATTGTTTAGAAGGATAAAGATATCTCAGAGTAAGCATTCTGGGACCTCAGCAAAAGCTGTTTGCTCTGCTTAGTGTCAGGAGGGTCTTGGGCATTAGACAAGGGGCTTTAATTATTGAAGGATTTTGTTATGAGGTTGTTTTATCTAAAAGACAATTTCCTTTATCTAAAGGACAAATTCCATTTGTCATATCACCTGTCAAGTGTCCATTCATCACCAGTTATTTAATTGTTGATAAACTATTATGTTTTGTATGCTTTCATCCGTTTTGTGAAACAGCATTCGTCAAATGCTTGGCTTCCGCTGTGTTCACAAACTGTAGTCACCCCGTAAGGAGCCAGAGATTCAGAATTTGAAGGAAAGGGCAGAAAATGGAACCCTTATGCTTCATTGGGCTATGGAATTCCCCAAATCTCACTGCAGACTTTACAATGCAGTTAATATGAAAGTTAATATGAAAGAATATGTGCTCTAATTTGTTTTAATTTCCCTGAAGTAGTTTTATAAGCAAAGGGATTGGTTTCTATGCAGTAGAAAGAGAAGGCCAAAAAAGGTGAGTAGTGCTAGTGTTTATCTGGCTGAGGCCTCCTTGCCTCTAGTACACCTAGAGGGGTCAGCCACTTAGTGAAGCAGATATAGTCTCCCCTACTGCAGCATTTGTCACAGACCATTCAGTTCCCTTGGCTGTGATTCTGTGTTCACCACACAAATGTGTGAATGCAAATTTCTCTTCTCAAGGACAGGGGAACCACAGTGTGTCAGGATCTGCCAAAATTAGTGACCCCTCCCATGCCTTCCTTAGAACATACTTTGATTCTTTAAATTTCCATAAGGAAACTTCTCAGCACCCTACATAAGAGCTTCATCGGAAATTTCCCCCTCCCCCTTCCTGATTCCTGTTTAAAAAAAATAAATTAATTAAAAAAAAAGAGTTTCATCAAAATTATTTTCATATGAGAGGGCAGAGAATATGGCAAGAACTGACCAAATCAATCAGGAAATCTATATGAAACCTTATTTTTTATTTTAAAAATATGGAAACTTTATATTCTGCAGAATACTGCCATGTTGTTTTAATCTAAAAAAAAGTCCTTCCCCTCAAATCTTTATGTAAAATGTATGTTTAAAAAAAATGAGCCTCATTTATTGGCATTTTTTTCTTGAAGTCCTGGCCTCCCACATTTACTCCAGTGGTTAGATGTGAACTCATTGAGAAGCAGGAGCTTCTGCAATGAAAGCTAAGCTCTGCAGCACAGCATATAAAGCCCTGAGTCATCTCTCTTTTCTTTTTTTGGTGTTCTACACTCCAGATTCACTGGCCTAGTTTCTATTATTCCTTAGGCCTTACATGCTATTCTCTTGGCCCGGGATGCACTTTTATCCCACTTGCTCTATCTCTGTCCACCTATAAATCTCCCACCCGTCCTCCAATTTCCAGCTCCTGTGTCTTTTTCCTCTCTGAAGCACTTTCTTGACTTTCCCAAGGAAAGATGATCATATTTTCTTTTGTGAAAGTATAAATTGGATATTCCAAAGCCCTCCAGTTTTCTGAGTATCATTCTTTCCTTTAGTAGTCAGATACATTGAATAGATCCCCATCCCACATGCAGTACAAGATTCAGTGCCCTTTCTGGTATTTCCAAGGTTCTCAAGAAGGCTTATAATTTCCTGCTTTTTGAAATTTTCAACTATCCAGCTTGCTTCCTTGCTTCTCTGTGGGCATGGAGTAGCTTCTTCAATAGTTCTCCAAAGCTTCACTAACAAAGACGTGCTGTGTGGCAGACATATACTGAAGTTTTCAGAAGGGGATCATCAACCAAACAGAATATTAGAACAGCAAACAACTTACACTTAAATATTTGATGTTTTAGACTCGTGGCCAACCCCACGTGGGAGCCTTTCACAGGCAATCCATGCCCCCAGCTGTCACCTGCTGCTTTGTTACTGGGGCTTCTCTCTCATCTTTTGTGAGTCTTCAAGGCCCTTACAATCTCCAAAGCTTCCAGGGGCCAGTTCCACACCCCTGCTTCTGTGTTACATGGGGCAATTCGGTGCTTTCTTTGTCTTCTTTTTTATTTAAATAAGTTTACAAGGGCCTCCCCTTTAATAACTGAAGAGGCTGTTCTAAACAAAAGATAACAATTTTCTTCCTAACAGCAATTCCTTAACATCCTAGAGCAACAGACTTAAACTGCAGTTAGCTGCATGTGGTGGTTGCTGGATGCACCACCCAGATCCCACTGCAGGAGTGAAGGACGTATTTTCTCAGCTGCTGGGAGTGGTAGAAACCTCTCAATTGTCAATCCCCTTCAGGAATTGCCTTAGGTGAAGAGATCAATCTTGCTCAAGGTCATTTAGCCTTCCTGGGGTAGCCTCTATCCAATGACTAGTCGAAGCGCTTCCTGGCTTCAACTCAGATGATTCTGCTGGGGCCATCCCTGCCGCAGAGTTGCCCATGGGGTTGGCAGAAGCCTTTGCTGAGGCTCCATCACAGCTCAGCTTTTCTTTCTTCCCCATCCTGCTTCCTCAGGGATTGATCCTAAGAGTACTCTTCTCCCTGATAACCTCCTGCATGCTAATCTCCACTGCAGTCGGCTTCTCGGGAAACAAAACCTGTGACACTCTATTTCACACGTTGTTTATCCTGTCTAAGCTTGAGGTTTTGTTTGTTTGTTTGTAAAATGAGAATCCTAATAATATCCCCCACATAGAATTGGGATGTTTATTATAATAGATGAAACACATAGAGTGCTTAGCTGAATGCCAGGTACATTAAAATAGAGTGAGTCCTTACTAAACCTTACCCATCATTATTATTGTGGATGGGTACTGGTCCCTGTCCTGTTAGGAACTGGGCTGCACAGCAGGAATTGAGCAGTGGGTGAGTGAGTGAAGCTTCATCTGTATTTACAGCTGCGCCCCATCACTCACATTCCTGTCTGGGCTCTGCATTCTGTCAGATCAGTGGCGGCATTAGATTCTCAATTTGCAAAGCCTATTGTGAACTGGGCATGCAAAAGATCTAGGTTGTGCACTCCTCATGAGAACCTAATGCCTGATGATCTGACACTGTCTCCCATCACCCCCAGATGGCACCATCTAGTGGCAGGAAAATAAACTCAGGGCTCCCACTGGGTCTACATTATGGCGAGTTGCGTAATTATTTCATTATATGTTACAGTGTAATAATAACAGAGATAAAGTGCACAGTAAATGTCATGTGCTTGAATCATCCCTGAAACTTCCCCTCCCCTATCTGTGGAAAAATTGTCTCCCATGAAACTGGTCCCTGGTATCAAAAACTCAAGGATAGTTATTCTAGGGTATTCAGTAAGGAGGAACTTATTTTTGTTTTTTGAGAAACAATTGATAAATGTGGCTTGAAGTTTGCTGGAGCGGGGTGGACACTTCTGTTTAATGAGGCTTGAGTCCTTCTGGGAAGAAAGGGATCAAGATCCTGTATTTTCCTCCCAAGTTTCCACGTTGGTTATATGTATCTGTTGACTGAGGGCTCCTGACAAAGCCTAGAGCACAGAAGAGTAATAAGGTGTCTGAGATAAAGATCACTGTGGCCCAGTCATTGTCAAAAACAAACAAGCAAACAAGCATTTCTAAACTCACTCCAGGCTGCTGCTGGTGGTGGTGGTGGTAAAGTCCCAGATGAGAACTTCTGCAGCAAAATGAACCCCATTATTACTTTTCATCCATCAGTATAACTGTTTGCATCTTTCATGTATGGAACCAAATAAAATTAGTGTAGAAGCCTGATTCCATCATGGCTGTCAATCCAATTTAGTTGTGTATGAGAAGCATAGTAAAAAGATATGGCGAAGAGTACAAAAAGGGGGAATATGAGTTTTTGTGTATCTCCTGAGTGTCATTTCTCTTGGTATTGAAACAGGTAGTGCAAGCACGTGACAGGATTTTGAAATTGTTTTCTGAGTTTATAAACTCACAGCTTTTCTACCCCATGAGGAACCCAGTCCTTCTGTATAAAAACCTGCTTTCAGAGGACTCTAAAACGAAACAACTGACTCATATACTCAGATAAAGAGGTAAATTGATAACCTTGTATCTGAGTTACTTTCTTCAGATAGTTTCATTTTAAATGTGGGCAAGGCCATGATAATTAAAGCCAAAATAAGTGGTATCATCTTGGTACAAAAGTAATTGCGATTTTTGCCGTTGCTTTCAATGGCAAAAATCACAATTACTTTTGCACCAAATTAATAATTCTAAGTACAAGTATCCTGCCTACATTTTGAACTAGAATTCTCAGACTCTGAGAGTTTCTCCCTTTACCTAAAGGAAAGGAATGAAGACACAGAGGCACCAAGAAGAATCTGAACAAACAGGCCTTGCTAAATTCCCACCCTGAGAAATAAAATGCTAAGTCATTTCACAAGTATGTAGTAACGTATGTTTATAGCAAATAGTGGGTTCCATGGACATTTCCAAAAAGGGAAATGAGTGCTTGTATTAGTTATCTATTGTTGTGTAATGTAGGAGAGAAGAGGTTTCTTTTCTTACCCATTGCAGAGTTTATGGCTGACACCCCTATAACAAAAAACAGATTCATAAAAGTGTGCAACCTAGTGCTGACCCTCCCTGCAAGTTCAGCTGAAGCAAAATGCGGCTTTAGTCAGATGAAACAGACCAAGTCACATATGCATGCTGAAATCAAGGCTGAAAGTATGATGGATGTCCTGATCTCTCAGTTGAATTCTCCAGACATTAGCAATTTTGACTCTAGAAAAGCTATCCATTTATGGAATACAAGAACACCATCTTCAACTGGTGACACAAGACCTAATTCAGATTGCTTATTTAACTCAGAAAGCCATTGTGAAAGTGATTAGTAATATGGCAAATGTTGACGTTGTTGCATAGTAAAAAAAAAAAAAGAATACATGGTTTACAGAAACCTGAAAAAAAAAAAAGAAAATAAAAGCATATACAGGTTTACTTAAATAAGTTTTATATGCTACAAGATGCTTTAGAAATGAAGACCCAAAGAAATAGGGAAATCTGTGTATTTTTATGAGCAATTGTATGACTGGAGGGCAAAAGGGTGTGATTGAATGGTAATAAACTTGGAGGACAGGGAACTTAGCCCGACCTGTTTGTTCAGATTCTTCTTGGCACCTCTGTATCTTCATTTCTTTCTCTTAGGTGTATGGAGGACCTCTCTGGAATGAGGCTCTTATGGACTACTTTAGAAAAAGGTCAGAAAATTCTTTTATGGCCTGTGTCAGGGGAGCAGTGAGATATCAGAGAGACCTTCCTGTTTCTGCTGTTTTCTCAAATTCCTCCAGCTTAAAATAATATGCCAAGGTACCATATTTTGGGGTAGCACGTTTTGAGGCTCATCATGAACAAATTATTTTAAAACATAATGACTTAAAACAACATATATTTATTGTCTCACAGATTCTTTGGGTCAAGAGTCTGGGCATGGTTTAGCTGGATTCTCTGCTTCATGGTGTTTTGCAAGGTTGTGGTCAACGGCGTTTCTCTGTGCAGGGGTCTCACTTGAAAGCTCAAGTGGGGAAGGATTTACTCCCAAGCTCATTTATGTGATTGTTGGCAAGATTCAGTTGCTTGAATGTAAGTGCCTCAGTTTCTAGGCAGCTGTTGGCCAGTGGCCATCTTCAATTCCTTGCAATGTGGGCTTCTCTAACATGGCTGGTCACTTCATCAAAGCCAGCTACAGAGACAGTCTATAAGCCAGAGGGAAGTCACAGTCTTCTATGACCTAATTGCAGAAGTGATATCTGTGCAATGTTGCTGTATTCTATTATTTAGGAACAAGTTACTCAAGAGGGAGAGGTCACCTGGGAAATACCAAGAAATAGGGATTCCTGGGGTTATTTTAGAGGCTGCCTGCCATGTTAATGATAAATGAGTAAAGTATGTGCAAAGGTGCTATGGAAAAGACAAAATATTTCATTCAATAGCATAGCTACTTTGGGAACTGCAATTGCATAGACATGTCTAATGAAGAAATCTTTCCTAAATCAAATAAAATTTCCTTAATTCACTGCTTTATTCTTCAAATGTTCGACAAACTTCCTAACCTTATCTCCTGAATCTTTGAAACTATCATCACATGCTTTCAAACTTTTGCCAAATATTTTTCTCTCTTTTAAAACCCAACATGAAATTTCTCTTCTAAATCATGAAAGAGAAAGCTCTACAGAAAGACCACTGTGAGTATGTGTACTTTTCTTTGAATTGTGGGCAAGGGACAAGGTTTTTGAAGGTAAATAAAACAGTATGTGAACTCTTAGGAACAAGGTCCTGCGTTCAGTTAAGCTAAACAGATTGTATTCCATCTGCAATTCTTCATAGTATCTGTTGATGATTGAGAAAAGAGCTCTTTGTTTTGAAAACATACAGAGGTAGAAAAACTCCTACGTGGAAAAAAAAAAAAAAGAAGAAGAAAAGAGCATGGGTTGAGTTGAGATGGTTTTTTTGTGAAGATTTATTAAAATATGTCACAAACTTTATCTTAAGCTTCCTAGTTGCCAGCTGTGGGCCATGATAAATGTGGAATGGATCTTCATTTCCGTGTTGTGAGATTTTCTTTACAGCTGTCTTGATTGCCTGGTTTGTAATAGGAATGCATTCTTTCAAAAGTGAGATCCTTTTTTTTTTTCCTTTTTTGCTCTTTTTTTTTTTCTGAGACAAGGTCTGACTCTGTTGCCTAGGCTGGAGTGCAGTGGCACGATCATGGCTCACTGCAACCTCTGCTTCCCAGGCTCAAGAAATCCTCCCATCTCAGCCTCCTGAGTAGCTGGGACTACAGGCACATGCCATCATGCCTGGATAATTTTTGTGTTTTGTAGAGATGAGCTTCTGCCATGTTGCCCAGGCTGGTCTGGAATTCCTGGGTTCAAGCAATCCTCCTGCCTCGGCTTCCAAAGTACTGGGATTACAAGTGTGAGCCACCACACCCAGCCTCTGCTCTTGAATTCTTAACAAAATCAGAGCTCTCTCTTTTCTATCTATATGTAGCAATAGAAGAAGCAAATGGAAGGTGAGGGGAAGGAGAAAGCTTACAAATAGACTAAGTTGTGAGGTTTTCAGCATCAGGAATATCTCTTCCGAACAATGTCTGAAGTCCCCTGTGTTACACAAAAGGTGCTTTTGTAAAATTTTAGTGTCATTTTTGATTTTCTGATTTAAATCACAACTAGCGGTAGAAAAAAACCTTGTTGTAGCACAATAGAAAGGCACTGGGTTACATTCGGGTTAATTTGACAGCTCAGTGAGTAGTTAAGAACCAGGAAGAAGAGATACTTAGGGAAGAATGGCTGAGGAGACCCAAAGGGGAAGCGAATGAGCCCCAAGATGAACCTTAATCAAGTCCCAAGTTTGTCTATAATTGATTCTGTAGAGGATGGCTAGTTTTTCAGAATGGTTATACTCATGGAGCTATGCTTTGTCCTTTAAACTCAGATGACTAAAGGATTATTCTAAAGAACATTCATTAATTTGGTCCAAATACAGAAATAAAGTATACACAGTATAGAAAATTGGAATGGACATGATGCTGAGTGTTTGATGAAGATGGAATTTTAAATTGTCTTTTACTGAGATAACTGCCCTTCGGAGTGTCCTTCATTTTTGGTTACTGGAGGGGATGGAGTTACTAGTTCACACTTGGAGAAAATTTGGTTTGGCTTCGTCATCAGAATGAGTATAAAGCAAGTGCTCACCTAGAGTTCTTGACGAAAACTTGAAGTCACTGTGGATCTGACTTCGGAGGCTATAACGGAAGATTTTAAGTGTTCAATTTAGCACTATGAATTTAATGTCTTTTGAGATGGACAGTTATATGCTTGAAGAGTTAAAGAAATTTTTTCCTAAATTAAATATGGATTAAAATGAGCTAGTAGTAATGCTCACGTGATGTTGATCAGCAGATTTTGAGAAATATACCATTGACTATTGTGATTTTATCTACCGAAAAAGAGTTAATCTTCCCATTTTCAGTCATCCTGAGGCTTGAAATGAGTGTCCCTCAGACTGGAGTAAGGGAGGTCCTCCTGGGGTTGAGGCTAAAGCTTTTACGGAGCTCAGGATGGGAGAGACCTAGAGATTCTGGATTTGAGGGGTAAGCTGTCCTCTTGTCTCATGGAAGATATTTAAGAGTAGATGGGAATTTAGGAGTAGGGTCAAGATGTGAGCAACCATGTTTTGTGGCAGCTAAAATTATTCTCCAAACTCTATTTATACCATTCCTCCATTGCTCATGAAGTTTTGTTTAATAGCACGTCTGGTCTTAGTTGGCCTTTGGGTTGAAAAGGAAAGAAACTGAATTCATGCTTGGAGCAAAGAGATAAAGGGAAGAGAAACCAACCCAGAGGAGCCACTTATGTGAGGGATCAAGGACCCAAGAGATGGGAAGTATGCAGTTCCTCTTTCTCTACCCTCGGTAGTACTGGGTAGATCAAGCTCTCTAGTATTTGCTCACTGGACTGTGAAAAATAACATTTTATAATTGATTTAACATGCATTTCTTTAATTACCAATGGGGTTGAACATCTTTCTAAGTAGTTTATTGACTGTTTATGTATTTTTGGTAAACTTTGTATATATACATATCTCAATTTTTTCTATTGCGTTGTTAATCTTTTGCTTTTAAATTTTGTCTTAGTCCTTTTTCTTTTCTTATTTTGGTATGAATTCTTTTTAAACAAAATAAATTAACCCTTGTGTATATATGCTTTCCAATGTTTACTGTGGGTCATTCAACTTTGTTTTTATATATATTTTTCTATTAAAAAGCTTTATATGCTAATGTAGTCACTTTTTATTAGTCTTTTCTTTTTTGGCTTCTAGGTTTTCTGTCCTGTGCTTTGAGGTGTTCCCCAAATGTGTTTCAACATCATTTTTAAATTCAGTTTTCTTTACCGAAGTGATATTCCACTTTTATCTTAAAATTCCCATATATAT
The DNA here is from genome assembly GCA_963573385.1 of Cacajao melanocephalus. NCBI lineage: Eukaryota > Metazoa > Chordata > Mammalia > Primates > Pitheciidae > Cacajao > Cacajao melanocephalus. The sequence goes on along the minus strand of CAUYLG010006428.1, from coordinate 4,948 downwards.
TTAGATTGGTTTCTCAAGCGTTTTCTTGCATTCATTGGGTTTTTCTCCAATACTAAACAGATTTAGTTTTTGTAATTTTATTATATGTTTGAACATTTTGTTAGTCAGATTCCTCCTCTTCTTTTTGAAATTTTTCCTGACGATTCTTACATTTTAATTTTTCTAGTGGAACTTTGTTGGTACATGTATTTATTTCTGAAACAGAGTCTTACTCTGTCACCAGGCTGGAGTGCAGTGGTGCAATCTTGGCTCACTGCAACCTCCACCTCCTGGTTTAAGGAATTTCCCTGCCTCAGCCTCCTGAGTAGCTGGACTACAGGCACGCACCACGCCCGGCTAATTTTGTATTTTTAGTAAAGACGAGGTTTCTTCATGTTGATCAGGCTGGTCTCAAACTCCCGATCTCAGGTGATCCACCTGCCTTGGCCTCCCAAAATGCTGAGATTACAGCTGTGAGCCACTGCGCCTGGCCTTATTGGTACAACTCTACCCACTTCCCTGAAATCCTGTTGGCATTTGAGATTGCATTGAACTTAAATACTAGACATGATCGACATCTCTACAACATGGAATTAATTAATTAATTAATTAATTAATACAAACAGAGTTTCTCTCTGTTGCCCAGGCTGTATGCAGTAGCGCCATCTTGGCTTACTGCAACTTCTGCCTCCCGGGTTCAAGTGATCCTTCTGTCTCAGCCTCCCAAGTAGCTGGGACTACACGTGCACACAACTATGACTGGTTAACTTTTTTTTTGTATTTTTGGTAGAGACACGGTTTCATCATGTTGACCAGGCTGGTTTTGAACTCCTGACCTCAGGTGATCTGCCCACCTTGGACTCCCAAAGTGTTGTGATTACAGGCATGAGCCACAATGCCAGGCCAAGAAATCTTTTTATGTATGAACATATAGAAAAGTCATTGGTTTTAAAAATAATTTTGTAATTCATCACCTTACTAATTCTGGTATTGCTTCAAGTACTTGTTACATCAATTTTCTTGGGGTTTCTTGTCTTTAAAGTCATATTATCTACAAATAGTGATGATTCTGACTCCTTTCTAGTACTTATACCCCATTAGCTTCTATTGTAATTGCATTGATTAGTTAATTCATAATGATGTTAAATTGTGTTGCTGATAATAATCATCATTTTCTCCTTCAGATTTTCATGTTTTACCATTAAAATCTTTTGAATCAAGTCACTAATCCTAGACGTTTTCTTTTGGGATGTACCTTCTTTCAAAGCTACTTATTTTGATACTTAGAGTTACTTATAAAGGGGTCACTAGTTTAATTAATGGATTATATTATAATAATGTTTCTGTTAAATCAGTTGCTTGGATCCCAGAATTTGTTTCCCTATGCAAGCATATGGTGTAAATAATGACTACGCTTCCTAACCAACCCATACCCCATAAAGTTTCAAGTGTGATATTGTTCTTCAAAGACAGGTGGCAAGGTCCAGTTCCCCATATAGTTTCTCACACACAGAAATGAATATTCCATCCACTTAATTGCCATCGTCTTTATTGTCTGAATCACTTCTTGGCACCAACATTCCACACTACATAAAGTGATTTGTGTTAAACACTGTCTCTCCTGCCACAGTTTAGCCTGAGTTCACAAACTCCAATGAGATAATGGTAAAGCAGATCCTACACATGTTTGGAATTGATCAAGCAAGTTGCACAATAGGCAATGGTGGAGACTGGTGGGTAACTGGAGAGGCCACTGTTGGTCAAAAGGGCACAGATACCAGCTGCTTGGGAATATGGACCCAGCATTCCAGATATTCTGATCTTTAAAGATGAATGTGATAATTCTAACTTTTTTTGGGAAATCTCACATTTTAAAAAGGTTGGTGTATTGTTCGGCCCTGGTAGGGAATACATGGCACATTCAAGCCAAGTCATTAACAAATAAAATAATTATTTAAAAGGTGTGAGTAGGATTTCCCTCATCTGTTGAGGAATGGTGAAGCATCCTGGGATTAGCAACAGCAGGAAGCATTACTGCTCCTCAGCCATAAGGGGCCAGCTGTGGCTAAGAGAGAGGGCTGGGAGGGCTGCCTGACCAGAGCATGGTCTTGGGTGAAGAGAAGTAGCCAATCTATGGTATGGAAGGAGCCAATGACAGAGGTACCTTCATCTTATTCCCCTCTTACTCTCTGGTCTTCTGCATGCTCTTCCATTGGCTGAAACCGAGAGAAAGCCAGAGGGCAGAGGGGCACATTGATTCAGTCGCCAAAGGCCAGCATCAAAGTACAAACTAAGGTAGAAAAGAAAAGAGTGGATCTTAAAGGTCTAATGGAATATATACAGCCTAGATAGTTATTAACTTGGGTTAAATAAAATGCAAATGAATGCTGAGAATGAAAACAAAACATGCTTCAAGGTGTCAGTTTGGATTTTTGGTTTAAGCATTTTGAAGACATTAACACATCTTTATATTTCTATCATTTTATCCTAATAGAATGTATATACAAGGTCCTTGATAACAGAGTGGAGAAAAGTGATTTGAAAACTGAGTATAATGTGGCTGGAAGATGCATTTTACATCCTCCCTATAAGATGAAGTGATTTCTTTTCAGGATTTTTTTTTCCCAAAGAACAAATATAACAGTATCATCAAGGAGTTTAGGTTCTAAATTTCTCAAATGTTGTATTTTAACTGATTGTCTTCATTACCTATTGTTACATAGCAAATTGCCCACAAATTTGGTGGCTTAAAACAACAAACATTTATTCTCTCACAGTTTCTGAGAGTCAGGAATCTAGGCGTGGTTTCACTGGGTATTTCTGGGTCAGCATCTGGGTTGCATCATCTGAAGCCTTGACTGAAGCTACAGGATCCAGTTCCAGGAAGGCCCACTCACATGGCTGTTGATGGGAAGTCTCAGTTCCTTGCCTCATGGCTTTTCCTTAGGGCTAAGTGTCCTCAAGGCATGGCAGCTGGCTTCTTCCAGGATGAGTGTTCCAAGGGAGACAGAGAACAAGAGGACAATCAAGACAAAAGCTACAATGTCATGTAGAATCTAATGTTGGAAGTGAAACACCATTGCTTCTGCCATATTCCCTGGTAACACAGACCAACCTGGTACAATGTGGAAAGGGTCGAAACCAGTCTGTGAACACCAGGAGACAGGAATCACAGAGCCACCCTGGAGACTGGCTACCATGCATATTCTGCCTGACTTTCATAGAGTGTCATACTTCCATATCTTCCTTTGTTCCTGAGTGTTTTTTTTTCTTTTCCAACACTCAAAAGTGGGCGCAGCAGTGGGAGAGCTGTCCATTGAATAATGCTCATAGCAGTGTCAAATAATTTCAACAAGGGAGCCTTGGGCCTTCACTGCAGAGCGACCCTTTTATCCTAAGTGTGGCTTCACCTTCCATGCAGAGCTTGGCACATAGAGAACTAAGAAAAGACAGGACAGGGTATTGGATGGGAAAGATCCAGCAGAAGGAATTCAGCTCTTTCCCATGTTTGACCTGAGTCTGTCAACTTGAGAAATCCCTTTACCTACACTTCTTCTACCATGAGATGTGGACTGAGGCTTCTCCTACCATGTGATGTCACAAACTTACTGGGGTTCTGTATTTCCTTTCCTACCCAACACACACACACACACACACACACACATACATACACACACACACACACACACACACACACACACACACGGAGTGTGTGGGCTTCTAATGAGAAGAATCATAATTGTGATTCTTTCTTACCAGGTATAAAATGTTAGGACTGCATTTGACACCAGAGAGTTTCAGTGATAAACAGATGATAAAACCTTAAAGTCTGATATCTTTTTATATGTTTCCCATCTCCCATTCCTGACTTGATCTGCTCTAGGCATGGACTCTGTTATAGAAGTACAAACTATTCTTTATCTCCCTGCATCTTAATTTCATATTTTTCCCCTTAGCATCACGTCAGTTCCATCCAAAATGAAGGAAACTTTTCATTTTTATGAAATTCTTCTTGTAGTTAGAGAATTGGAATGATTCAACTTTCTTGCATGTTTTCTTCTTTTCTCCATGTTTTGAGAATGCTGCAGAAGCCCCAAGGAATTTAAGGACTTCCAGAACCAAGTGATAGGTGTTCCAAATGAGATACCAGTGTTTACAAAGAATGTTGCTAAGCAGCTATTTACAAATAGAGGCATTTTTCCAACGGAAAAGAATTAAAAGGCAAATGTTATCATTAAATGCTGAATAGTCAGGGAGACTACCTTTACTGCATAAAAATTTATTACTTGATCTCATTTTTTACAGTGCAGATAATGGTTGCTTGAAGAAGGATGGAAATGTGTCAAGGGACTTTTATGAGAGAGAGAAGAAAAATGTAAGACTGTGTGTTGGTTTGAAATGATGACCAAACAATGATTTCATTTCACTATAGTCCAGCAATAAATCTGTAACTCTTCTCTCACCAGTGACATTGGAAACCGTAGGGAATCCAGGCCAGCTAATTCCAGGCACTAATCTTTCACGCTGGGAAATGCATCTGCTAGGTGTACAGGACCCAGAAAGTCTGACAAGGCTAGTTTTTGTGTGAATTGGCTATTAATCCTGACCACTCTTGCCTACAGTTCATCACCTGAGGGGCTGCAGTCCAGTAGTGCTGAGTTCTGGGACACTTCTATTCAGTTATCTTAGCATGTGACAGAGCATGAGAAAATAGCTACTCAGATGCTTGTGCTTTTTTTAGAGAGAGAGAAAAAATACAATGACAGAGAATAAAGATACATCTTGGACTCATGTCTTTTTTTTTTTTTTTCTACATGGGTTCTGCTTTTTTTTTTTTTTAATTGCATTTTAGGTTTTGGGGTACATGTGAAGAACATGCAAGATTGTTGCATAGGTATACACATGGCAGTGTGATTTGCTGCCTTCCTCCCCATCACCTATATCTGGCATTTCTCCCCATGCTATCTCT
>CAUYLG010006427.1:0-17599 GCA_963573385.1 Cacajao melanocephalus | reverse complement strand
GCATTCTGATTTCGGGTGTTCTCAGCCTTTTTGCACTGGTTTCTTCCCATTTTTGTGGATTTATCCACCTGTCATCTTTGTAATTGCCGACTTTCAGATTGGGTCTTGAGTGGACGTCCGGCTTGTTGGTGATGAAGTTTTTTCTGTTTCTTAGTTTTCCTTTGGCGGACGCCCCTTCCTCACAGAGTTAGGCCTTCCCGGGTTCAGCTGTGCTTACTGTGAAACTCTCAGTCCTCAGCGCTTCCAGTTGCTGTTCTCCTTGTGGGGATGGGACCAGCTGAGCCCGACTCAAAGGGCACCCAGTCGTGTATACTCCACACTGAGAAGCGCCACGCTACACTGGGGTGCCGGCAAAACAGCCGCGCTGGCCAAAAGAGTTGCGCTGGCGACCCGTGTGGCTCCTCTGCGGGAATATCCCAGTTTGTGGGCAACAGAAATTCGTCTGAAAGTGCGGCGTCCACTCACTCTCTGCGCTTTCACTGGGAGCTACAATCCTGAGCTGTTGTTAATCGGCCATCTTGGATCTCTCCACCGGCTTTTTCTTAATAATTATTCTTAAATAATACAGTAGTTTACTACTCTAAAAGACTACAGAAAAAAACAGTGCTGTTTGATACACTGCTTTCATGAAGTCTTGAAGACTTCAGTATTGGACAACAGTTAACATCTAGTCAGAGGGAGTTATTTACACAGACTCTCCATTATGACTAAAAAATGATATTGGGCTCTTTAAGAGCACTTTTAAGATATCTGTTGAATAACCATTCTAAATTCCAAATGAAGACAAGTCACCAGCAGGTCACGTAAAATGGGCTTTAGGGCATAAAAATCAGATAAATCAAGACATACATATGTCAGACAGGAAAACAGAAGAGAGTATATAAAGAGATTCTGTAACAAGAATGGACCACTCAACTCATATGCTCATTGTTTACCACATTTCTATTCTATGGAGGGATATCTGACCTCTTAGTTAAGTTACCAGTACAAGTAACTTACTAGTGTTTTCAAAGATGAAGCAGAATGAAGACTGACCCACCGGACTACTACTGAATTATCTATATTAAAATATTCATATTGATTCATATGCACATTAAGAATTAGAAAAAAATGCCACCACAGTGAGCAATTAAAGCAGTGATCTATGCATACACATACACACACATGCACACTTGTGTACACGCACACATGTACACACACACATGCTATTGCTGTTGACATCCATATGCTTCCATGTATTCAAATTATGTGAATGTCTCCTTTTCTTTGTAGTCTTTTTTCTTCAAACAATTAATACACAAATATATTTCTATAAAAAAAAATTCAAAAATACAAATGTAAAAAGTAAAAGCATAAATCTCATTTACTCCTCCATGATCTAATACCACTCTCCAGATTATGTTCCTTTCGAGGAAATTTTCTGTAGGTCTATACACACATATGTAGCTTTTTATTTTTAACATAAATGGTATCATACTCTAAATAGTGTGACTTTATCAGGTTCATCTGTCAGAGACAGCTGATTGCTGGAGATACAATGAACCCTTGGACTACATGGGTTTGAACTGTGCAGGGTCATGTATATGGGGCTTTTTCTGTCTCTGCCACCCCTGAAACAGGAAGACTAACCCTTCTTCTTCCCCTTCTCCTCAGCCCACTCAATACAAAGACAATGAAGATGAAAATCTTTATGATGATTTACTCTACTTAATGAATAGTAAATATATTTTATCTTTCTTATAATTTTTTAAATAACATTTTTTCTCTGCCTTGTAACAATGCAGTGTATAATACATATAACATATAAAATAAATGTTATTCAGCTGTTTAAGGGTTTGCAGTCAACAGTAGGTTATTAACTGATAAGTTTTGAGGAAGTCAAAAGGTACATTTGGATATTTGACTGCACAGGGATTAGTGCCCCTAATTCCACATTATTCAGGGGATAATTGTGTATATATATACACACCTATATATATATACACACACACACACACAGTATGGGCATATATATAGATAGATAGATAGTATGTGTGTATATTTTATTCTTTTAAAAGCCTTTATTATATTACAGAAAATGAATGAATCAAATAATAGATGTATTTTCTGGATCTTCTGCTCTGTGTATTTCAAGCTGTATTTTTCTCCATTCTTCCAATTATACTTGTTTTCTATTTTTCAAATTTTTTAATCTACTTATGGGAATTTTTTCTAATATTCCCTAAGTATGAATCATCTTTTTAAAGCTATATTTTATATTATTTCATGAAATGTGGGATAAAAGGAAAGACAAAAAAATGTGCTCAGTAAACTACCTGGATCCCATTTCTAAAACATGGCAAGAGACTGAAATAGTTATGCTAGGTAACCACCCACGCATACCAAAATGGAAAAGAACTAGTACCTGAGAGATGTCTTTGAACTGTACCACAAGAGATATTAAGCTGGCTTGCACTGGTAGGAACTGACTTGCTTTTATAACCAGAGGCTGTTCTGATGAGTTGGCATCTACCAGGTGCTATATATTTTGAAAAACATTCCTAATGCATAGTAACGTAATTCAGAAATTATTACTAAAATGTCTCTTCAACCTAGTTGACGGATAGTAGAAATTTTCTTTGGGTACTAAGTGTCCCCAAAGAAGTAGACAGGGGTAGAACCTGACTTTCTTATCTTTTTAAGTCCATCTCCCAGTGACTATAATGTTTTCTTCATCACCACATCCTTGGTGCTCTGGCCCATAATATAGACTCAAAAAATATTAATGAACAAATACACTCATATTGAATAAAGTTTGACTTCTATTTTCTCACTTGTAAAATGAGTTAGATCAAATTCCTAGTCATGCTAAAATTGAAGATTCTATAATTCAATTTATAATTCAGTAGTTTGATAAATCCTTAAATCTACTAAGCCAAATGAAAAATCATAGGCTTCATTCTTTCAGACTATTCCATCATACATTCACTTCTGAAGATAAACACCAATAGTAAAGAGAACAACACCACCTTCTAAAATTATTTTATTTTTTATAATTTTCTAACACATAGTGTTAGAAAATGAATTTTGGCACCATGATTAAGAACTTCTTTTCAAGTTTAACCTTTACATTAAAAACAGTAGCTAAAATAAGGATATTTCAACCTTACTTAGAGAAATGATAAAACATCAAGTCAACAAATATTTTTGTTGGAGAATTTTTTTATAAGTGGGATAGAGGGAAGTTAACATAGACACTAAGAATAAAATGGAAATTATGCCAGGAAGAGAAAAAAGCGAATAACCTTCCCCCCAAAAAAATAAGGAGAGAGACAAAGGGCAAAAGGGAAGAAGCAAGGCTCAACGACTTTATTTTCCTGATATAAAATTCAAGTACTTAAAAGTTTTTTTAAAAAAATAATAAATGCACTACTCAATGAAACTTTTCTTTTTCCTCACTATTTTCTAGAACTTTCTAAAAAAGGGAAACAAAGCAAAAAAAAAAAAAAACTTGTTTGACTTAAGGACACTTGTTGATCTTAAGTTGACACTTGGTAATACTTTAAGAAATGGAAAGGTTTTCCCAAATCTAATACCTACTTAATATAATCCACTTTGGAAGATTCATCTGAAGAAACACAGAGTTTGATTTTTAATACAAATGTAAAATATTCTGCCTTACAATCTAAGCAAAAATGTTTTCAACTGTATATGCTCCTCAGTTGTATTTTGTACTAATTTTCTTAAGGAAAACATTGTATAATTGTTTGTGTGTTCCTGCAGTAACTACTGTAAATAAGACCTGCATAGGTATTCAAAAAAGTACTTAATTGCATACAAATACAGTTAGAATCTGATTTTCAAGGTTTCAAAACATGGTAATTTTCATTTATATCCATTTTGCCTATATTTCCTCTAATTTTGATAAATAAAAATCTTCCCATGCTTTTTTAAATAAGAAAATATAATTAGTCTTGTCATTTGTACCTAAATATTTTATCATCTTGAAACAAATATTCATAAAATTGTCATTATTCTCAGAGGCAAAAAACTTAGAAATAAATATTTTCTTTTACTGTTTTTTTCTTTCGTTTCTTCTTCAACCTGTGTTTTAAGGCTCAGAGCAGACATTAAGAAATATCAAACATTTTTTATAAAAAGTTTTTCAAATGTTTGGCCCAAAGTGAAGCTGTTCTGTTGAAGTTATTTAAATATTCCTCTCATCTTCTCAGACACAACTTCAAAGACGTGTTCATGTCAATCATCCAAAAGAAATTTAAATTCAATGAAAAGTAAATAACTTAGGGGTCTATAAATGACACTGCAATGTATCTTGTTCCATTTTTAACAGGAAGTCCTTCATGCAAATGTGTGAGTCTCCCAGGATGCATGAAGCTCCAGCCTTTTCGTGGTGATTCAATAGAGCAATTGTACCTTAGAAATTTGCAACCACCTCCCTAAAAAGGTTTAAATGAAGAAATATATCAGCTTATTATGGTTAACCAGTGGCAAAATTCAAATTATGTCATTTGAGCAAAATTTTAAAAAGAAACTAAGCTTATGGCAAAGCCCTTTTCATAATTATATATTTCTTTTGAAAAATCTAAAAACACAAGAATCATAATTACCTGAAAATCTTCTCCCACGTTATTAAGTGCAATGTTTATGGTAAATGTGGAAGCATCATGATGAGGGCGAAGAGAACGCTGTCTTTCAGGGGAGTATTTTACTACAAAATTCAGTAATGCAAATCCCTGAAAAAGGAAAGCCAGTGGATTTGCTTATTAATAAAAACATTAAAAATAATATCCGTGTAAAAATTAGTAGGAAATAGGCTGGAGAGGTGGGAGGATAACTACCTTCGTATAATAGCCTGCAAAGACCTTCAGTGTAACTGGTGCGATGAACTCCCGGATAAAATGAAGCCATACATTCTCCAGATCAACTTGCTTCATGTGGATATCATCAGTTGGGACATTTTCATAACCACCAGATATACGGCTATCCTAGAAACAACATAAATGACATTATAAGATATAGTTCATGTGCAATTCCCATTTATATTACAGTATATATTTCAACCACAGATCATAATAGACAATAAAACTAACAGTTGTTCCAATATGGTATACCATCTGCTTTAACTGTAAAACTATCCAAATAACTTAGGTACAGCTTTGCCGATGATACAATGATGAAACAAAGTAATGTAAGGTCAGTAGACTCCTTTCCTACTTTGTAAATGTATATGGAAGTTTAACTATAAAGTAAATAAAACTGATGTCCTAAGCCCGCAAATCCCCTCTAAAACATGAGTGTTTTTTACAGTGACCCCTTTAGGCAGTCTTAGCTGCTTGATGAGCATACATTCAGCGTATCTGCTTTCTGTATTAGCAGATACTGAAAACAAGCTTTCTCCGCCGTTCCTTACTTCTATTTGTAACACTAAAAGTCTTTGAAAGATTGCTTTTCATTATTTCACCACCTACTGACTTCAAGTTCTTCCTTATACTTTAAGCTTCCCTCTCCTTCATCAGCTCATTACCTGGGGGACATAATTGTGCAGAGGCAGTAATATTCCAGAGTATTCTGCTAAAATGGCATGTCGGTTCTCAGAGGAAAAGAAACACATGGAACCACTGACAGTAGTATTTCCTGCCAAGTCTTTGACACTGAATGCAAATGCAAAACTGAATTACACTGAAGGCACTCAGATCCCTCCTTCCTATTTTACACACAAAAACAGTTTTTACAGCCAGATAAAGTTTGCCTTAGAATTTTCACTCTCACTGTGAAAATGCAAGGAATAAAAAGTGGCCTTGGAAAACAGCCATATCACTCTGTAAAGACATATATTACCCAACAGTCTCCAGCCTGAGGACACTGACCCTTAAGGAACATCCAGTGTAATTACATGCATAAATGAGAAACCCGCCCAGACTAATGAAATGACTTAAGTGTTAAATATCTGGTTAGTGGCAGAAGTAGACTGAAATCAGAGCCTTGGCTAGCCAATTTATTTAGGTCTAGAACTCAGAGACGTATGAGAAAAAGTATACAACCCCTCCAATTTATCTGAATATCTACTTAACCCCCACACTCATTTTAGTTCTTAGTGTGAAATTACAACTTACATGATGTTTTCCTCCAGACCATTTGCCGTAATGCTCCATTTCTTCTACCAATTCATCACAGGCTTTTTCGGAAAATATGGGGAACCAAAAGACATCTGGACAGGGCTATAAATTATGCATCATCATTAGAAGACATAATAACTTGTGTGTCTTAATAGTCTAAAATAGCTATTTTAGTATGTGTAACATAAAAAATCCTAAATGACTAGGAAACATAGTTTTCTGTCATGGTTTATTTGACAGTTTCTCATGGTACATAAATAATGGTGCACCTCAGAATTAATGACATCTTCCACTCTCAAAAATTAGGTATTAGCAATAGTTTTAAACACTAACCTAAAAGAGAATTCATTTTTTGAAGTTGTCTCTTTGAAAAGACTCTTTTAGAAAGACAGCCCAATTTCTTCCAAAGAAAAGCTTTCACTGAAAGAGTTCTATATGAAAGATCTGTGAATGGTTCCTATTTTTAGTGGTTTGAGAAAGCTATGAATAACACTTAGGAGCATGCTTAAAATGCTAATTTCTATGTTCTACATTTTACAACTGCCATGTTCCTTAAGGCTATTTAATCAGTAATTGAGTCATATAAATTTTACCTAAAAGATAGTTTCTCCACTTTCACATCTTCTGTGTATTGCATTAATAGTATTTCTTCTGGAAAATAACAGCAAAATTTTCTATATTTTGTAATCATTATTAATACAAACCTGTTCAACTATATTTTCAGTGAAAATCTTTGAATAATCACGGTTTATATACTTTTCCTTCCAGTCCTATATAAAAAGAAGTACATATTAATTACCTTTATAAATACTTTACTGAAAAGTATAAAGCATATGCATTTTAGAAATTATTCAACTTATAAGTGATCATGTGTGGTGGACAAAATAGTAATTTTCAGAAACCACAGTATATGGTTTAATTTTTGCCTGGTTCTGAGTATGCTTATGTCATTCTATGAAGTACAAAATTTTTATTTATGAAGTGTTGTACCTCAGGATTTTAAAACTTAAGTAATCTTACAGTGAATAGATTTACACATTTTACAGATGCTCCTTGACTTGCAATGGGGTTATGTCCCAATAAACTCATGGGAGGTTGAAATCACCCAATACCCTGATAAATAAATCCATCATAAATGTGAAAATTCCTAAGTCAAGTCACCATAAGTTGGGGACCATCAGTATTTTAATATATATACAGAGTAGGTAAAAAATGTGTGATTAAAAGTAAAAGACAAGGAGCAAAATCCTACCAACAAATATTTGTAAAAATGAATTACTGAATTAATTAGGGTCTGTCTTATATGTCTCTAGTAAATTATTGTTACTTTTTTTATTTTTAAATATCTGCCTTCACGTCAGTTATTAATATTTATCAAGGAATAATCATGAGTTTAGCACTTTCACTTGTTTCAGTTACTAAAATTAAGGGATAGGGCTCTATGTTGAAAAATGGTTCCCCTTCATTCTAATTCATGAATTTGATCCTTTTTGACCAATCTCTGGCATAAAAGCCATATACGAAAATATCATGACATTTTTTTCAATAAAAGCTAAAGAATTATTTTATTGGGTCAAGTTCTGTATTTAAATATGGGTATTTATTAAAATATGAATATATTAAGATATAGAGTGATATAAGTTATCCAAAAAGATCTCTTCTTAGATTTAGAATATTTCTAGCAATTATTAATCTTTCTCTTTACAAAGTGCAAATATAGAAAGCCAGCAGGGAGGAAGTGAGACACAGACTCAAAATAATCCCAATTATGTTAAAAAAGTTATTTGCTTAAAAAAAAAGTTATTTGCCTTAAATACATCTTTTGAGGCTAGATTTTAGAGGCACTGAATATTTATGTCATTTATGCCATTATTAGTTTTGCATCTGTTTATATGTAACTCAAGCATTTTTGATGTGGAGTAAACAAAGGTATCTTCATTATTTTAACAAATTTCATGTTTACATAGTATATATGGATCAGATTTCTGTATTATCTCATTATTCCCTCTAATATTAATGAGTTTTCTGATTCTAAAATATGGGAGGAAACTGAATAATCATCAATAAGAAAGAATTTTTACCTATAGTCTTTTATCTTGTGTATCAATACTGATTTTTCTTTAAGTAAAAAAACCCCTAAAATTTTATCTTAGGGCATTAGTATTAACATTTCATTTTTGATCACCTTTCAAATCACTGAGCCAATTGTGACTTTATTAATTTCTTAGAAGTTCTGATAATCATAAGCCTTTTTCTATGGGGTTTCCCTCATGAGGCACATTAATCAGGCTAATTTAACAGAGAGCAAAGAAAGCCATGGAAAGAAAAGCCGTTCCTACTCAGTTCTGATGTTTTCATTGCTTACTTTCCAAAGACTTGAATTCTTATACAAATATCTACAATTTAGGATATAATTTAGGACATCTTACCAGGAACCTAATGTCACACAAGAAATCAAAAAATTCTAATGGTGAAGTGAAATATGGAATTCTACCCTCACAACTAAAAAACACCTCTTTTCAACTTCTGTGAAAGATGAAGCTATGTGGCTAAAATGGAACAAAAGTACTTTTAAAATAACAAAATGTCAAAAGATATTCTTTTCCTATTCAGAATATTCAGACTACTACATTTACTATCCCCAGATCTCAACTATTCCTTCATAATAAAGGACAATTCTCATTGGGTGGATTGAGTCTGCAATTTAAAACTTTTACTATTGGCAAGGGGAAAATCATTACAGCAGTGTTACAGGTTTGATTTGTTGAAGAGAGTATTTTCCCTTGAATAAATGTGCCACTTGGCTAACGGAAAAGATGTCCCTGTAAAACACAAAAGGAGCTAATTACTGTATGATTCAAATGTGTTAAAAAGAAGAAGAAAACAGATTTTAAAAGGAAATTGTTTCTTCAAGTTAAGACTCTCTTCATATGCTGAATAAGCTTTCTTCTGCAATTCTCTCTAGCTATCTTTAATGTACATTCACAAAGCTGCCAAAAAATGATTTTTAAAATGTATTTTTTAAACAAAAAATAAAACTATTATAAATATGAGTTATTTGTAAACATGTTTCTAAAATTATGATTAAAATTGGATGGTACTTTTGAATACACAAAACAAAAATATCAGAATATTGGGAGAGAACAAATTGATAATTCTCTTCCCCAAACCCAATAACTGTCTTAATAAGAAAAACTGTTATTGGTCAAGTTTGGATATACTCTATAGATCATAAAATACAATAATTATGTCATTTTCATTTTTTTCTTATTTACTTTTTAAAAATTATTTCAGCATTTTGATTCAGGGACTGTATGTGCAGGTTTGTTACAAGCACATATTGCACGATGCTAAGGTTTAGAGTATGACTGATCCTATCACCAAGGTAGTGAGCATAGTACCTATTAGTTGTTTTTTCAACTCTTGTGCTCCTCCCTTCCTCACTCCTCTAGACCCCATTGTCTACTGTTCCTATATTTATGTCAATACATACCCAATGTTTCGCTCCCACTCATAAGTGAGAATATGCATTAATTCACTTAGTGTAATGGCCTCCAGCTCTATCCTGAAATAGATAGAGCTATTTATCTGAAAATGACATAATATCGTTCTTTTTTATGGCTGTATAGTATTCTATGGTGTATATATACCACATTTTCTTTATCCAGTCCACCATTAATGAATACCTAGTTTGAGTCCATGTTTTTGCTACTGTAAATAGTGCTGCAATGTACAGATACAAGGGCATGCGTCTTATTGGTCAAATGACTTATTTTCTTTTGGATATATACCCACTAATGGAACTGCTGGGTCAAATGGTAGTTCTGTTTTAAGATCTTTGAGAAATGTTCAAACTGCTTTCCAAATTGCTAAACTTATTTACATTCTGACCAGCAATGTATAAGCATTCCCTTTTAGCCATAGCTTCACCCATATCTGTTGTTTTTTGACTTTTTAATAATAGCCACTCTGACTGGTGTGAAACAGTATCTCATTGTAGTTTTGATGTGCATTTCACATTATGTCATTTTTTAAAAGCCCCAACTACATTTCATATTATTACTCAACTGATTTACAACCACTTAAGAGTCATAGAAAAATAATAAAGTTGAGTATGAAATACATACCACAGGATTTTCAAAAATCTGCCAGAGGTCATTGTTATAATGAGAAGTATTGTAATTAGCAGTAGATAATAGCCTTCCAAATTCATGTCTATTAGAAATGTACATAAACACACCCTATATGCCAGAAAATAACAGTATTAATCATAGAGGTAGGAAGAAAAGTAAATTTAATCAAATGAAAACAGAGAAGATATTAATTTCATTTTTATATTTCATTTATGAACATGCATTTTTAGTATTCATATAAAATGTGCATGTTTTAAAATTAAAAACTCAAACTTTGATTATGAGTTCAGACACCACATAAAACTAGTAGATAAAACTGACACTCAACGGAAAAAAAGAAGAATGGACTGTTTTTGTCCCTTTCTCATTGATCCTAGATGTAGACATCAGGGAAAAAATTCTTTTTTGAAAGCAAAAATATTTTTGAGACACAAGTGCAATGAATTACACCTCTTTTGGCTTCTTTCCCTTTCAAAGAAAGCATCACATTTTTAAACAAGAATTCACTGCCAGTCATATTTCACCACTCTGTTTCATTCCTTTCTTTTTCTAATGTTTAAAGACTAACACAAATGAGTCATGCATTAAAAAGGAAGATTAAAAAAACAGTCTCATATTCTTGCCCCAAACCAGACAAATGTGGAAAACACCATAAGGCAAGGTTGTTTCTTTTTGGACCTGTTTTAATGGTAAAAGAGTTAGTGATTAATAACTCAATGAAGTGCACCTAAACCTTACTGTAATCAAATTTCTATTTTATACCTACTTCTATCCTCTTTTCTCCCTTTAAAAAAGAAATAAAAACCTAAAAAAAGAATGAAAGGGACTTAGGTTTAACTTTCTCACCTGTCAACCATAAAATATAAATCAGCCCAAAGAACGAAGAGTTGACTATCGCACAAGACCCATGCCCAAGTCACACAACACACACACACACACATACACAGATGACTAACTGATGAATGCCAACATTTTACCAAACTAAATGCAAATAAGGCTCTTAAAGAAACTTTACTGCTAGGCAATAGACGATATAAAATATTAAATAAACAAAAATAAATAAAAATAAAAATAACACCTTTGGGGGGCTGAGCATTTGGAATGTTTCCGGAGTAGGGGAGTCTTTTTCCCTTTGTAAAGTCTAAAATGAAGAGAAGCATTGGGTAAGTTGATCTGTACACCTGCTCTCTCAGGTATTCTTTGGTAAATAAAAATAATAGCAGCTGTTGATCAAAAGCTAACATTCTGGAATGTCCTTCATAGACAACATGCAGAACAAGCAAAGCTTATAGCACACACAAAGATCTCCAGCTCTTTCAGCCCTTTCTTTTCTTTTCCTTTTTTGGGTGTCGGGGGTGGGGGGTCAAACAATGTCTAAGCTCATTCCTTAGCAGAACTTTCATTAGACACATAAGACAAAGGAAAAAATGAGTAAGAGAGGCCATTCCATGATGCGCTGTCAAGTCAAATTAGCCAAACATGAGCACAAAATACAATCACAAGTACTGAGGATATTCAATAATAACAATGCACATAGATTTGTAGAGAAAACAAACATATTCAAACAACACATGCTTTGTTAAACTGAGAAAAAAATACTTGCCAACTTTTCTGCTTTTTCTTGAAATCACAATTGCTTGTATAAATTTGGAAATCAAAAATAAAATATCCTATCATTTCTAAAACCAAAAATCATATAAATATGTTCTAAAACATATTTATACATTTAAAAAAATATTTTCTAGTCATTTTAAGTTTTATAATCAAAGTGTATTTGTAGTGCAGCAATGTATCATTAATATTTTATTTAGAGTACGTATACTACATAGCTCAACCCTTCTACCAGTTTGGTGGTAAGAATCATGCTTTTTAAGAATATGAAGTTAATAATAATTCTTAAAACTTCATCTAGAGAAATATAGACATTAATTTTAGAACAAAAATTTTCTTAAATGTGGAATTATTATTTCATCAAAGCTTAACTAATTAATTTTAATTAGGTCAAGTTTTCACTATAGAATTTCAAACTATACGCTCTTTTGTATTCTTAAAACAGCAAAGCTGATTTGTAACAAATTCATCTTAATTATGGAAATCCAAGTCTGTTGCCTATGAATTAGCCTTAGCACAAAAACTAACATTTTCATACCATTTCTACAAGTAAATGTTAAATTATCTCCAAAATTGCTCCCAAATTTTCAACACAGAACCAAAAAAATTGGCTAGTACTTATAAATTAGCAAGAAAAAGGGCATCAAAACACAGTGACATACCAACTGGTAAAGCAAGCCATCTTATAAGAACATTCAAACAAGCCAGCATTGCATATCTTACCATTTCTCTAGCATTTCGACAAAGAGCCATATCAGGATCCAGTTTATCACGAACAAAATAGTTCCTTTCATTCATCTCTGATCGGAGTGTCTTTCCTTTAATTAAGTACACATTAGCCATGTATGGGACATTCCATACTCCTCTGAAAGTAAAGAGAAGACATTCTTAAATACCACAAATACAAACAATTTTAAGTTTCATTTTTACATTTTTTAAATGTTTTGTGTTTTGATTTTGCACACAAAAACAGACGTGTGAATACACAAACATACTGAATGATATTTCTCCTATATATGTGATTACATTGCATACACTATAGCTAACGAGATTTAGGAGATAAACCACTGTCCTTTTGGATACATTTCAATTTTGGGTTGGTATCTGTTTGGCATTTTTATTGTAACTGTCATATCTCAATTAGTTGTTATAGTTAGATGATTACATTATATTGTATAGAAAGGTTTTTTTACTTAAAATTTAAAGAATTTGATACCATGAATCATAACATACAACCAGTGCTGCACTACACCCAGCTCATACTGGTTCCCTAGAGTTAACTTTTAATGCCAAGTCCATGTTCAGTAATTTCATATTGGAAACTTGAAATCAGCTATGGTAGAAGGACTTACACCAAACAAATGGACAAGCACTTTAAATCAGGGAATCTTCCACCTTCAAAAGCCAGTTGTTACACATTTACCAGCATACCACTGAATATAGCCTAAAATTCTCCAAAATTGTATTATCTTACCATGCATTAAGGCATCTTAAATATTATATAGAAAACTGAAAACATGAAGAAATACAGCTGGGAGTATATGAATGTTGGGAGGCTCTTTTGTAATTCATTCTTTCCCACATCTATATTCTCACTCTGAACAAGACTCACTTCATAAAAACTTCAAGAGAAGTTTTGCCTATAAGGCTGTGCCTTGCGTTTAGAGAACATCAAGGCAAGATCTTGACCAAGGAAATATAGATACTAAAAGAAATGATATTGTGTCTTACTAGACCAGCCTCAAAGAAAAATGCCTTAAGGAGTACACCCCACCTTATGTGAGGGTCATACATTCCATGACCCCAGTGGATGACTGAAAGCAGATAGTACCAAACCCTACACATAGAGTACTATGTTTTTTTCTACACATACATACTTATAATAAAATTTAATTTATAAATTAAGTACAGTAAGACTAACAACAATAATAACACAACTATAACAATATACTATAATAAAAATCATATGAATGTTTACACTTTATCTCAACATATCTTATTTTCAAACCACAGTTGACTTGAAACCATAGAAAGTAAAACCACAGATAAGGGGAATTACTGTATACAATGTGTCAGCTAAATTCAGAAATTAATATCCAGGGACTTATTCAGTGTTTCAGCTTACACACACACACATATACACACACAAACACACAAAACGTTGCTCCTTCATGTAGCTTTTGGACATGAAGAGTATTCCGTATCAAAAGCCTCTACCATATTTTTTTCCTTACACTTTAGAGAACAATGATAGGAGGTTGAACAGAAAAATGCCAATGCCTAAAGCAACCTGAAACATGAATCTTCCATTCTACTTTCACAAACTTTCATTTTGGATGTACCCAAAACTACTGTCAGGTATACTGTCTATACGACTCACCCAGAGTCAATACACTCACCCAGAGTCAATACAACTCCATTACAACAACAGAATATGATCTTACTAGTGTTTTCTCATCTACCATACATTTTAATTGCAGCTAACAAAAACCTTTATTGTAGTTACATAATTCAAATTTAAGCTTTCTACACCAATTACTATTTCCACAACCAGCATATCTTTTTATCACTCAGCTGTTTGAAAAGAAATATGTGCCTTATTTTTTCTAAATTTAAGGGCACATCCTTTTAGTACTGAGAGTATATTTCTTCTTTTAATCAGGCTGACATGTTTGAGAACTAAGGCAAAGCACATAATGTCTTTGTTACTCTGGTCCATCATATGTGTGAAAAAAGAATGACATTCTTCACCCATATTACTTTAGCAAAACTATTTCAATTGTAATTAGTTTTAAAAATATCAACCATTGTCTCTGAAATAAATATAAATCATATACTTTCAAAAAATATATTCCTTTCAATCTCTAGAAATGAAAATCTAATATTGGTGAAGAAACTTATATTTAAAGCAGAATAATAGCTATTTCACACAAAAAAGCTAATGCAATCAGGAATACTGGAATTTTCTGGCTGTCAGTGTTATTGTTGACTTAATTATAAATTTTAAAACCTAGCAAAATAGCCCTTAATTATAGCCATTAAAAAGTTAGTAAACTAAATCCCCTTTCCAAACTTTACTCAAGAATATTACTCTTCTATCAACCACAATGTGAGTATGGTAACCACATATAACCTCTTAGTATTCCCCAAAGCAATGAGCTTGTTCCATTGAGGATTTGGGACTTTAAAACATTTTTTTTTTAAATATGAGTTTATATTGGTATTTCAGGATTCCAAGTGGTCTCAGGTTCTCAAATTCCCATTAACTACAAAGAAAAGAGATGAATACAAAAAAATTTCAAGTAACATTAACAAGACTACATCTTTAGATTATGGTATTTTATATTAAAATATTAAATCAAGTAACTTACACTCTATTTCCTTGAACAATGTCCACATAATCTTCAGATCGTGCATAGTATCCGTCAGGACTCAATGCTCCCCAGAAATTGGACCATAGCTTTCCATGACGAGTTACAAGAGGAGCAATGATCTTTCTAAAGAGAGGAAGTGAGAGAGAAAAAAACTCATATAATTATTTATTTTAAATTACCACAGAATTATGTATTTTGGGCTTAGCATGACACATAACACAATACAGCTCATTTAACATACCTGCAGTTAATACAAACAGAATAAGGATCTTCCTTCCCAACATCTTTGCTTAAATAAGTATATTGCTAATTTTCAACCATATTTCTTAAAAAAGAGTAACAAGGAAAAAGTAATTGAAAATGCCAATGACTATATAAAAATGACTTTTTAAAATGCCTTGCTTACACCCAAAAGAGGGAAAGTACTTTAGTTTATTTAATTTATTTAATTACATTTAAATTTAAGTATTTCAGAACCCATATTAAATGAAACCAAATATTTCATTGTCACTGGGCGAACAACAGCCCCTGGTGCATTGGTATTAAATTAATATTTGTTGAATGAAAAAAAGTGAATGAAGATTAACTGAGACATTTGTAAATAGGCAAGCTTTCCAGTAATTAAGTCTCAAATTATTGAAGTATGTTTCCAGTTTTCCATGACTTTTAAAAATGACTTGTGATTACATTAGCTAGTCCCAGGAACACTGAACTTTCCTTTAAATATTTTGGAAAACAAATTTATGGAACAACTATTCTCCATCAAAAAAAAAACCGTTTCACAATACCTCTATCTTGTGAAGACCAGCCAGGCCCTTTCTATTACATGCATAAAAGTGAAATAAAATAAACACACATCATGCAAAATAATAAATTTTGGTTTATTCTTCCAAATTCCTACTAAACTATTAATCAGAAACACATATATTGTTTTATTTTGAATACCTACAATATTGTAAATAATAACCTAAATTAGAATCTACATATATTAATTTGGGAAATAATTCAGTATCAATAACTGACAATTTCAAATATTTAATTTAAAAAGAACTTGTTATTTATAATCCCAGCTGCCTCCTGAAAAGGGTTAAACCAACAAATTTGGGAAACCAAAATCTCTCTACTGTGTACCTCAATGTTTTTGTAAATGAAAATGTAAAGATGACAGCTGAAGAACAACTCATCTTATTGTACAATTTAAGTAGTAAAATTTAGAGCAAGGGAGCAAATAGAGATAGGAAGAGGAGAAGAAAAAAGAGCTGATGAGAAGCTAGAAAGCCACATGCCCAAGATGTGTCACATCTCTTTCTCTACCCTTCAGTCAAATCTACTAAATCTTGCAACATTCCTGGCATATGTGAATAGCTTATGGAAACCACATGTTTAGATACAGAAGCAAGAACTAATAAGTATTATATAAACCTAAAATTGTGATAACTAACAGAAATCCATGGAGACATAGCCTGAGTTTTACTCTTTAAGGGGGAAGGGCCCCAGATGGCAGGTAAGTTCATTATGAGGGAATTGTTTTTTCTTTTAGAAAATGTTTAATATTAAGGAGGATATATGTCAAATACATAGCATAAAGTCATTAATTAACTAAGATAATAATAAATACCTAAATCACAGAGCCATAAAATGAAAATATCTAAATACTATTAAAAAGCACATGTGCATTACACACTATAGCATTTCAATCAAATTAAGAGAAAACAATGCAAATTCAAGAAAATAGTACTGAACTAAACTAGATTTCAAGAGTTACCAATCATATACTATCCCATATCTCTAGGGTATCGCAACTGCTTTTCCTTGCCAAATGATCAAAACCTCATTCATATGCTTTGAAAAATGGCCTACAATGTATAGATAATTTAGAAATTAAGCATCTATAACACAGCTGTACAGTTGGGCTATATATACAGATTGCTACAGAGAGGTCTTAGATTTTGAAGTAAAAACTAAATTCTCAGATTCACAAATTCTAGTGACATATACATATAGATATTATATATAAGGTAAGTTAATACTGTATTTCCCAAGTATTTTTCTTTAGCAAAATAAAAACAATCATTCTAACATTTGATCTGCTAAACATTCTATTTATTATGAGAAATAATGGTGTTAAAACATGCAGTTACAATAGCTGGCACTTAATAAGACTCGTTAAAGGTGAGCTCTTAGCAGGAGTAGTAAAAATATTATTAGTAAGGAGGAGAGATCCAAGATGGCCGATTAACAACAGCTCAGGATTGTAGCTCCCAGTGAAAGCACAGAGAGCGAGTGGACGCCGCAATTTCAGACGAATTTCTGTGGCCCACAAACTGGGAGATTCCCGGCGGAGGAGCCACACGGGTCGCCAGCG
>CAUYLG010006426.1:0-12241 GCA_963573385.1 Cacajao melanocephalus | reverse complement strand
TATCTGCTCTTTCTATTCCCCTTTCATCTTTATAGAACCATGCATTTTGTTGTCGTAAGCAACTTCTTAAGCAAATGTATATAAACTGACCCTGCATGAAATAAAGTTGTTGGTGAAGCATAGACTTCTCAACCCTCCAGACCCCGTCTGTCTATCTTCTTTATTTCCCGTGCACCCCCCTATCCAGGTTGGAACCCTCTTGCTGGACAAAAGCTCTGAGCAGACGTGCTCCCGAGATTATTGTATTACAAAATATGCATATACACTATAAAATTATGATCTAAATTAAAATATATGCATGTAAAATATGCCTATAAAATGACAAATTTTATACCTACAAAAACCTTTTTTAAAATTTATTTTTATTTTTCAGGTGAAGAGTTTAGCACTATTTTATGCTTAAATAATTATTACTGTCTTGTGTACTGACTGTAAGATGTAGACACCTTTCAGTAAGCCAATCATTTGTAACCGTTCTAGCAGTGTCATATTAGGTGAATAAAAACAACCTTTATTCTAAAAAATTAAATGAAATTAAACGAGCTTCTATGTCAGAATATAGTTTTCTTTCTGTAGATTATATTCCTAACCTAGGCGGGTATGTGGAAGTTTCTAATGACCAGAGTTAAGAGCCACTCGATTCTGAAAAGCTCTCTCCTAGGCATTGGTAGCTTCTTTGGTAATGTGACTACACCTTGGTACTAAGCCTCCACCCGCAGCATTTGGCTGAAGTGCTTTCATATGCATTGCTCCTCAGGCTACAGCAATTTTCAGGAAACTGGAGGCTTCCAGTCTCATCTCTCCCTAGTGTTCCCGTGTTGGGGCCTGCAGGCAGTGGTGATAGGTATCTTGCTTTTTAACCCCTTGCAAGCTCTGACTTTTAGGAGTGATCCATGGTCACTCTCTCTGCAAGCTCCTATAGCCATGTCTTCTTTTAACCTTGCTGGCTCTTGCTCCGGTTGTTCTAGATCAGGTCAGCAAGTCCCACCTGGGTCTCAAAGACTATCAGTAGGGAGTGTGATTTTTTCCTGTAGGCAGCCACAAACTTTACAGCTGCTTCGTCTCTTCCTCAGCTTCAGAGAGTAGAACCGTTCGAATGCCACACTCCTACTGTGGAATGCTGACATGAGAGGATAACTTGCTTCCATAAACACCTAATGTGTTCCATGGGGTGGGGAAATATAGTGTTCCTTATAGTGAAAAGGCACCTGCTTTAGTCTCCCAGAGCTAATGTAACAAGGTGTCACAGATGAGTGGCTTAGAATGACAGAAGTTTATTGTCTCACTGTTCTGGAGGTTAGAAGTCCAAAATCGAGGTGCTCCCTGAGAAACCTGTAGGAGAAGGATCCTTCCTGACCTCTTCCTGGTTTGTTGGAAATCTTTGGCACTTCTCGGCTTGTGGATGCATCGCTCCAGTCCTTCATCTTTACATGGTTTTCTCCCTGTGCGTCTTCACATTGTTTTCCCTCCGTGCATATCTGTGTCTGTGCCTAATCTTCCCTTTTTTTTCTTTTTTTTTTTTTTGAGATGGAGTCTCACTCTGTCGCCCAGGCTGGAGTGCAGTGGCATGATCTCAGCTCACCACAACCACTGCCTCCTGGGTTCAAGCAATTCTCCTGCCTCAGCCTCCTGAGTAGATGGGGTTACAGGTGCACACCACCATGCCTGGCTAATTTTTGTATTTTAGTAGAGACAGAGTTTCACCATGTTGTTTAGGCTGGTCTCGAACTCCTGACCTCAAGCAATCTAACTGCCTCAGTCTCCCAAAGTGCTGGGATTACAGGCATGAGCCTCCATGCCCGGCCCAATTTTCCCTTTTTATAAGGAAACCAGTGATATTGGATTTGGCTTTATCCTAATGACTTCATTTTAATTTGATTGGCTCTGTAAATACTCTACTTCTAAATAAGGTCATATTCTGAGTACTGGGCGATTAGGACTTCAATATAATTTTTTGAGGAGGACACAACTCAATACATAACATTTTCATCAAGATTTTAAGTGATTTTCTGGCCTTAAAATATTGAGTACATCTCCTGCTTTCAGAGGGAGGTTCTAGTCATCAATTCTTGGAAAACAGGAAAAATTCAATCTGGCTTCCTATACCATTATGCTACTGATATAATGATAAAAGCTGATAAATAATAAGTAATGAAAACTTATTGAGGAAATGCTATGAGGTAGGAGCTGTGGGAAGCTCTTTTAATGATATATTGTCATTTAATTCTTCCATCTACTCTGTGGATTAGAGACTATTACTTCTGTTTTACGGATGAGAAAACAAAAGTACAAAGAGAGCAAAAGTCTTGACATTACCACATGAATATTTTGCCAACTTCCAAAATCAGAATATTTTCTCCTCTTGGATGAAAATTTAAGCCAATCTCCTCCAACCTAAGATAAAGTAGGCATTTAACACTACTCTCCTACATCCCCTCAACGACAGGGATTGGAGAGGCTATATTTATCCATGTTAACACATTGGCTTTTAAAAAGGGAAGAGTCAATTTGTGATCAAATCGTATGCTTTATTGAAGAGCTAAGAAATAAGAGTAATGGAAAGGACTTCATTAGAATTCATTTTCCATGTGGCCTCTTGAAAAAATTAGAGTTCTTCACTAATTCACAATCTTTTGTTCTTGACTGGAGTCACACGGGTTCTTTGCAAATTACAAAGAAATAGAAGTTCTGGATGGTGTGATTTCCAAGGATTCCGACAGTGACATTTCTGAGGGCAAAGTACCTGAGATGAATTGAGTGATAGCAAATTGATCATTATTATAGTCTAAAATAAGAGGCTTATCCTGAGCTATTGAATACAAATAGGCAAACCTGGAACGTGGTTAGTTAAAACTGTACTGGTAAGACAGTACCTACTCTGTTCTGGGGGGCCTAGCCAAAGGCATATAAGACCTATAACTCAGCAGATATCAGAAGTCTCTATGAACTGCAACAACCATATTAAACTAGAATATTCTTCTTCCTAAAATGATTTTAACCTTCAGCTGGACTCTGGTGAGTCTTGATTTCTCCTGGGGACTCTACTTCATGTTCTAGATCAGACGAGAAATACCTGAACAACCAATGGAGCGGAGAGCCATCTGGCTCATACTATAGGATTTTTGTGAGCCACTGCTGAAGGCATTCTAATGAGAACGGTGTCATTCTTTTCTCAAGTAAAACTTTGTTTTTCTATTTTGTTTTTAAGTTCACAGCAATGTTATATTGTACAAGCACATATACACAAAACTAAAAATACATGAACATTTTAAAAATAGTTTTCTAATCAAGTAACAGGTTAGTATTTAAAGATATGTTCAATAGTTATTGAGCAGTATGGGAAATAGAAATAAAGGATAAATCATTTATTAAACAAATTTTATTTAATGTAAGATCTAGCATTGAGTGTGAAACCAACATACAAAACATTAATAAGCTTCCTAAATATCTTTCAAATTTATCACATTCTCTTTATTCTTCATTGTTTAAGTTTAGGTGTTCATTGTTTGCCTTGCCTGTTAGGGCAACCACCTAATTCTATTTATCTATAGCTTTGTTCTTTGATTCTATCTCTATTTTCCTGCCAGAATGACTGAGGACATTCTGGTTGACTCCCTCAAAATTAGCCTACTACGTATGCTTTGTCTGAATCCATCATGGTAATCCTATTCCGTTAGCTATTACTCAATTCAGAAATGAGCAGACCTGAGGCAATTAAGCCAAGTGAAGTAAAGAGGGGTCTCCTTGTAGCTTCTGAGATAGGCCAATTTCTCCTGCTGGCTGTGAACCAGAAATTATGCTGCCTAAGCCATCTTATGATCATGAGATGATTCCTGATTGATTTGGCAGTTTGAGTTGGGAGCAGAGGGAAGGGCTGTAATTTGCTGCAGAAAATATTGTCATGAGAAGAATTATATAAATGAAAGTGTTGATCAAGAAACTCTGTTGTTAAAAACCCTGCGAGAGCACCCTGGTATCTATAGACTAAATTCAAAATTCTTTAATAAGGTATGGTTAAGCCACGTTAAGATCTGGTCTCAATTTACTTCTACAGCCTGGTTTTCGGCTACTCTCCTCCACATATTATCCTACAGGAATTCCCCAAACGTGCCATTCCTTTGGCTCCTGGCAGAATTTTAGCTTGACACCAAACTAAGGATTTTGTTTTGAATTAATTATCTGTTTTGAAAGGATTTAGGGAAAATAGATAGGTAAGGAGATAAAATCATCAACTATTACAATCTATTTCGTCACTTTGTTTAGTGAGCGTTGTTTTTGCCGTTTGTTATTTTAATGTAATATATTCCATTGATTGATTTTGGTATGTTAAACTAACTTTGAATTTCTACAATAAATCTCACTTGGCCATGGTGTATAATCATATTTATATGTTGCTGGATTTGGTTTGCTAGGTTTTTGTTGAAGAGTTTTGTGTCTGTAGTCATCAGACGTGTTGGTCTGTATTTTTCTTCCCTTGCCCAATTTACCTATAATTTTTCTTTCGTTAAATGTACTTTTGGTGTGATATCTAATATACCATTACCTAATTCAGGCCACAAATAATTATGCCTGAATTTTCTTCTAAGAGTTTTATAGTGTTAGCTTTTAAATCGAGGTCTATATACTTTGAGTTAATTTGTGTATATTCTGTGAGGCAGTGGCCTAACTTCATTCTTTTGCATGCAGATATCCAGTTGTCCTAACATCATTTGTTGAAGAGACTGCTATTTCTTCATTGTACTGTCTTGTCATGCTAGTCAAAACTCAAGTGGCTGTGTAAGAACTCATTTTTGGGTTTTTGATCCTATTCTACTGACTTTTATATTTATTGCTATGCCAGTGCCATGATGTCTTGGTTACCATAACTTTTTAGTAACTTTTGAAACTAGGACGTGTGAGCCTTCCTGTTAGTCCAAACTGCACAAGTTTATAAATTCCCTGCTATTTTGCAGACCTTGGTCAAAATGAAACATTTCACAGGAGTTCCGGCTGTGAGAAACATCCTGCCTAGCCACCTGACCATAAGGCAAAGGCCCAGCTAAAGAACCGTCCCTATTATATCTTGCTGGGCAAAGGTCCAGGAAACACCATGATGACATCCCGCCAAAACAAGGGCCAGAGCCACCTCATCATGGGAACATCTTATCAATATCCTGCCCGGCAGCAAGCCATACTGCTAGACCCCTCCCACCTGGCCTGTAAGCAGCCAGGGGCTCTGACATTATGCTGGCCCCCAACTTCTGTAGGATTTATGCTGGATGGAAAGGCTGTACTTGCTGTTGAGCCGCCCCCTTTATGTGCGTGTTTTTCTTTAACCCTTGCCTTCCCTTCAAAACCTAGCACATCCTACTTTGTTTTTCTTTTTTAATATTGGTTTGACTATTTTGGGTCTTTTCCATGTTCATATGAATGTTATGATAAGCTTGTCAATTTCCGAAAAAAGCCAGCTGCAATTTAACAGGGGTTGTATTAAATTGTATATTAATTTGGGGAGTATTACCATCCTAATATTGTCTTTGATCTATGAACATAGGATGTCTTTTCATTTGTTTATATCTTCTTAAATTTCTTTCAATAATGTTTTGGAGTTTGCAATAGACAAGTTCTTGCACTTCTTTTTAAAAATTTTTTTCTAAATTTATAAAGCATAAAGTGAAATATAGAGGTATATCACTTTTGATGTTACTATAACTGTGTTTTTGTATGCAAAAATACAATTGGTTTTTATATGTTGGTCATCTATTCTGCCATTTTGTTAAACTTATTTAATAGGTCTAATAGATTTTAATGAATTTTTTTAGCATTTTATACAGGATCAGATAATGTTACTTGTAAAAAGTGTTAGTTTTACTTTTTCCTCAATCAAACTAAATTCTTTTGTTTATTTTTTGTTGCCTCATTTTCCTGGATAGAACCTTCAATACAATGTTGAATGTAAGTGGTAAGATATCTTGTTCCTTATCTTAGAGGAAGATGATTCAATATCTCTTTAACAAGCATTATGTTAACTATAAATTTTTAATAAATGCCCATTTTAGGTTGAGAAAATTGCATTCTATATTCCTACTTTGTCAATTTTTCTAATCATAAAAGGGTGTTCAATTTTGTTAAATGCTTTTTCTATGTCTTTTGAGGTGAACATGTGATTTCCGGCTTTCATTCTATTAGTAAGGTGTAATACATTGATTAGTTTTCATATGTTGAACCAGCTCTGTACCCTTAGGGTAAATCCTAACTGGTCATGATAAATAATACTTTTTTTTTTATGTTGCTAGATTCCATTTCCTAATAGTTTTTGAGGATTTATGCATCTATATTCCTAATGGATATCAGTCTATAGTTTCCTTTTAATCCAATGTCTGTCTTATTTTAGTACCAAACTAGTACTAGCCTATAAAATGAGTTCAGAAGTGTTTATTCCTCCTCTCTTTTTTTTGGAAAAAGTTTGTAAAGAACTAGTATTAATGCTTTAAACCTTTGGTAGAGTTTACAATATATATCTGAGTCTGGACTGTTCTGTATGGAAAGGTTTTGATTACTAATGTGGTTCTTTAACTTGTGATAGGTGTATTTAGGTTTCTATTTCTTCTTGAGTCAGTTTCAGTCATTTGCATATTTCTAGAAACTTATCCATTTCGTGTAGGTTACCTAATTTGTTGACATATCATTGTTCAACATTTTTACTTCTATGACATTGTCAGTAATGTTTTTTCTTTATAATTATAGCAAATTAAGTCTTCTTTTTTTTTTCTTGGTCAGTGTGGTTAATGGTTTGTTATTTTGGGGTTCTTTTTAAAGAATGAACCTTTGATTCCATTGTTTCTCTCTATTGTTTTCCTATCTTCCATTTCATTTATATCTACTCTAGTCTTTATTGTTTTCACTTTAGGTTTAGTTTTCTCTTCTTTTCCTGATTTTTAAGAAGGAAAGTTGGGTTTCTGATTTGAGATACTTACTCCACTCAAAATGCAGTCTTTACAGCTTTACATATTCCAATACTTCTTCACAAACTCACTGTTCTATTTTTTCTTTCTTTCTCTCTTCTTTCCTTATGTGATCACCATTTTTGTTTCAAAGGTGTTTCAAAGGTGTCTGAAGCTCTGTTCATGTTTCATTTGTTTTCATTCTGTTTCCTAGAATGAGTAATTTCAACTGATCTGTTGTCAAGTTTGTGGATTATTTCTTCTGCCAGCTCAAATTTTCTGTTGAGATCCTTGAGTAAAATTTTCATTTTAGTTATTATAATTTTCTGCTCTGCAATTTCTATTTGATTCTTTTTGAAAAATAGTTTGTATTTTATGTCATGATTAATATTCTCTTTTTGGTGAGACATTGCATTCATACTTTTAGTTTTATTAGACTTTTTAAAACTTCTTTCTGCTTATTCATAATTGCTGATTTAAAGTTCCTTTTTCTTCTAGTAACTCCAACAGACTTTTTTTGGGAAAATTTTTATTGACTGTTTTTCCCCTGTATTTAGGCCATACTTTTCTGTTCCTTTGCATATTTTATATTTTTACTTGTTAAAAATTGAACATTTAAAATAATATAGTGTGGCAACATTGTAAATCACAACCCTCTAGGGGTTGGGTTTGTTTTTTTTTTTAATGGTACTTTAGGTTCTGGGGTACATTTGCAGATCATGCATGATTGTTGCTTAGGTACATACATGGAAGGTGGTTTGCTGCCTTCATCCCCCCCATCACCTATATCTGGTATTCTTCCCCATATTATCCCTCCCCACCCTCCCCACTCCCCAGCTGTCCCTCCTCTAGATCCCATAACTGACTGCAGTGTGTGATGCTCCCCTCCCTGTGTCCACTTGTTCTCATTGTTCAACACCCATCTATGAGTGAGAACATGTGGTGTTTGGTTTTCTGTTCTTGTGTCAGTTTGCTGAGAATGATGGTTTCCAGATTCATCCATGTCCCTATGAAGGACACAAACTCATCGTTTTTTATGGCTTCATAGTATTCCATGGTATATATGTGCCACATTTTCTTTATCCAGTCTATCGTTGATGGGTTGGTTCCAAGTCTTTGCTATTGTAAACAGTGCTGCAATGAACATATGTGTGCATGTGTCTTTATAATAGAACAATTTATAATCCTTTGGGTATATACCCAGTAATGGGATTGCTGGGTCAAATGATATTTCTATTTCTAGGTCCTTGAGGAATCGCCACACTGTCTTTCACAATGGTTGCACTAATTTACACTTCCAACTGTGTAAAACTGTTCCTATTTCTCCACATCCTCTCCAGCATCTGTTGTCTCCTGATTTTTTAATGATTGCTATTTGAACTGGCATGAGATGGTATCTCAATGTGGTTTCAATTTGCATTTCTCTAATGACCAGTGATGGTGAGCATTTTTTCATATGTTTGTTGGCCTCATATATGTCTTTTGTGACGTGTCTGTTCATATCCTTCTCCCACTTTTGAATGGGTTTGTTTGTTTTTTCTTGTAAATTCGTTTTAGTTCTTTGTAGATTCTGGATATTAGCCCTTTGTCAGATGGGTAGATTGCAAAAATTTTTTCCCATTCTGTTGGTTGCTGGTTCACTCTAATGATTGTTTCTTTTGCTGTGCAGAAGCTCTGAAGTTTAATTAGATCCCATTTGTCTATCTTGGCTTTTGTTGCCAATGCTTTTAGTGATTTAGTCATGATGTCCTTGCCTATGCCTATATCCTGAATGGTTTTACCTAGGTTTTCTCCTAGGGTTTTTATGGTGTTAGGTCTTATGTTTAGATCTTTAATCCATCTGGAGTTAATTTTAGTGTAAGATGTCATGAAGGGATCCAGTTTCTGCTTTCTGCACATTGCTAGCCAGGATTGCCAACACCATTTATTAAACAGGGAATTCTTTCCCCATTGCTTGTTTTTGTGAGGTTTGTCAAAGATCAGATGATTGTAGATGTGTGGTGTTGCTTCGGAGGCCTCTGTTCTATTCCATTGGTCTAGATCTCTGTTTTGGTACCAGTACCATGCTGTTTTGATTACTGTGGGCTTGTAATATAGTTTGAAGTCAGGCAGTGTGATGCCTCCAGCTTTGTTCTTTTTGCTTAAGATTGTTTTGGCTATGTGGGCTCTCTTTTGGTTCCATATGAATTTTGAAGTGGCTTTTTTCCAGTTCTGTGAAGAAGGTCATTGGTAGCTTGATGGGGATAGCATTGAATCTATAAATTTGGGCAGTATGGCCATTTTCATGATTATTGATTCTTCCTAACCATGAGCATGGAATGTTTTTCCATCTGTTTGTGTCCTCTCTTATTTCCTTGAGCAGTGGTTTGTAGTTCTCCTTGAAGAAGTCCTTTACATCCTTTGTTAGTTGTATTCCTAGGAATTTTATTCTCTTTGTAGCAATTGTGAATGGCAGTTCACTTTTGATGTGGCTCTCTGTTTGTTATTGGTGTATAGGAATGCTTGTGATTTTTGCACATTGATTTTGTATCTGCAGACTTTGCTGAAGTTGCTTACAGTTTCAGGAGATTTTGGGCTGAGACGATGGGGTCTTCTAAATATACAATCATATCATCTGCAAATAGAGACAATTTGACTTCCTCTTTTCCTGACTGAATACCATTTATTTCTTTTTCTTGCCTGATTGCTCTGGCTAGAACTTCCAATACTATATCGAATAGAAGTGGTGAGAGAGGGCATCCTTGTGTTGTGCCAGATTTCAAAGGGAATGCTTCCAGTTTTTGCCCATTCAGTATGAAATTGGCTGTGGGTTTGTCATAAATAACTTTTATTATTTTGTAATACGTTCCACTGATACCTAGTTTATTGAGGGTTTTTAGCATAAAGGGCTGTTGAATTTTGTCAAAGGCCTTCTCTGCATCTATTGAGATAATCATGTGGTTTTTGTCTTTGGTTCTGTTTATGTGATGGATTACATTTATAGACTTGTGTATGTTGAACCAGCCTTGCATCCCCGGGATGAAGCTTACTTGATCGTGATGAATAAGCTTTTTGATTTGCTGTTGCATTCTGTTTGCCAGTATTTTATTGAAGATTTTTGTGTTGTTGTTCATCATGGATATTGGTCTGAAGTTTTCTTTTTTAGTTGAGTCTCTGCCCAGTTTTCGTATCAGGATGATGTTGGTTTCATTAAAAAGAGTTAGGGAGGATTCCCTCTTTTTGTATTGTTTGGAGTAGTTTCAGAAGGAATGGTACCAGCTACTCTTTGTCTGGTAGAATTTGGTTGTAAACCCATCTGGACCTGGACTTTTTTTGGTTGGTAGGCTATTAATTGCTGTCTCAACTTTGGCCCTTGTTATTGATCTACTCAGGATTTCAACTTCTTCCTGGTTTAGACTTGGGAGAGTGCAAGTGTCCAGGAATTTATCGATTTCTTCAAGATTTACTGGTTTGTGTGCATAGAGTTGTTTGTAGTAACCTCTAATGGTAGTTTGTATTTCTGTGGAATTGGTGGTGATGTCCCCTTCATCGTTTTTTATTGCTTCTATTAGATTCTTCTCTCTTTTCTTTTTTATTAGTCTGGCTAGTGGTCTATCTATTTTGTTGATCTTTTCAAAAAAACAGACCCTGGATTTGTTGAGTTTTTGAAGGGTTTTTTGTGTCTCTATTTCCTTCAGTTCTGCTCTGATCTTAGTTATTTCTTGTCTTCTGCTAGCTTTTGAGTTTTTTTGATCTTGCTCCTCTAACTCTTTCAATTTTGATGATAGGGTGTCAATTTTGATATTTCCTTGCTCCTCTTGTGGGCCTTTGTTGCTATGAATTACCCTCTAGACACTGCTTTAAATGTGTCCCAGAGATTCTGGTACATTGTGTCTTCGTTCTCACTGGTTTTGAAGAACATACTTATTTCTGCCTTCATTTCATTGATAATCCAGTCAACATTCAGGAGCCAGTTGTTCAGTTTCCATGAAGTTTTTGAATTTTCCATGAAGTTTTTGGGTTTTTGAGTTAGTTTCTTAATCCTTAGTTCTAATTTGATTGCACTGTGGTCTGATAGACTGTTTGTTATAATTTCCGTTCTTTTGCATTTGCTGAGGAGTGATTTACTTCCAATTATGTGGTCAATTTTAGAGTAAGTGTGATGTGGTGCTGAGAAGAACGTATATTCTGTGGATTTGGGGTGGAGTGTTCTGTAGGTTCACTTAGTCCAGATCTGCATTCAAGTCCTGGATTTCCTTGTTGATTTTTTGTCTAGTTGATCTGTCTAATATGGACAGTGGAGTGTTAAAGTCTCCCACTATTATTATGTGGGGGTCTAAGTCTCTTTGTAGGTCATTAAGGACTTGCTTTATGTATCTGGGTACTCCTGTATTGGGTGAATATATATTTAGGATAGTTAGCTCTTCTTGGATTGATCCTTTTACCATTATGTAATGGCCTTCTTTGTCCCTTTTAATTTTTGTTGGTAAGACTAGGATTGCCATCCCTCCTTTTTTTTTGCTCTCCATTTGCTTGGTAAATCTTCTTCCATCCCTTTATTTTGAGTCTATGTGTGTCTTTGCATGTGATATGGGTCTCCTGAATACAGCACACTGATGGTTCTTGGCTTTTTATCCAATTTGTCAGTCTGTGTCTTTTGATTGGGGCATTTAGTCTGTTTACATTTAAGGTTAATATTGTTATATGTGAATTTGATCCTGCCATTTTGTTACTGGTTGGTTGTTTTGCCCTTTGGTTGGCATAATTTCTTTATTGCACCATTGGTCTTTACCATTTCGTTCTTTTTTGCAGTGGCTGGTACTGGTTGTTCCTTTCTGTGTTTAGTGCTTTCTTCAGAAGCTCTTGTAGGGCAGGTCTGGTAATGATAAAATCTCTCAGCAATTGCTTGTCTGTAAAGGATTTTATTTCTCCTTCACTTATGAAGCTTAGTTTGGCTGGATATGAAATTCTGGGTTGAAAATTCTTTTCTTTAAGGATGTTGAATATTGGCCCCCACTCTCTTCTAGCTTGTAGGGTTTCTGCTGAAAGATCCATTGTGAGTGTGATAGGCTTCCATTTGTGGGTGACCGGACCTTACTCTCTGGCCACCCTTAGCATTTTTTCCTTCATTTCCACCCTGGTGAATCTGACGATTATGTGCCTTGGGGTTGCTCTTCTAGAGGAGTATCGTTGTGTTGTTCTCTGTATTTCCTGTATTTGAATGTTGGCCTGCCTTGCTAGGTTGGGGAAGTTCTCCTGGATAATATCCTGAAGAGTGTTTTCCAGCTTGGATTAATTCTCCCCATTACCTTCTGGTACACTGATCAAGTGTAGATTGG
>CAUYLG010006423.1:0-36094 GCA_963573385.1 Cacajao melanocephalus | reverse complement strand
GGTCACTTTTAAAACAGGTGTAATATGATACTCAGAAAAATGTATGTTTTGTGGATTTGGGGTGGAGAGTTCTGTAAATATTTGTTAAGTTTACTTGTTCCAGGTCTGAGTTCAAGTCCTGGATATCCTTGTTAATTTTCTATGTCGTTGATCTGTCAAATATTGACAGTGTAATGTTAAAGTCTCCTATTATGTACTTTTTTGTATGAAAAATTGTTTTTATTTGAATTGAGTTATTGCTTAACAACCTAATACCATTTAGATTCTCTTTTCAATGCTTAGAATTTATCATTTTAAACGATCCCCTCCCCATTTCTTCAGTTCTTTGTTTTTATTTCTTTCTTGGTCATAAGCTTAGTATCTATTTGCATAAGTCTACTATTTTTAGCATTGGAATATGGATTATAGTTGTGAAACTTTAAATATTTAAGGGCACAATTTTTTTTTTGTTAGTTCATGAAAGCTTTTATTTTAAGGATACATTTTTTTTTTTTTTGAGATGGAATTTCACTCCTGTTGACCAGGCTGGAGTGCAGTGGTACATTCTTAGCTCACTGCAACCTCTGCCTCCTGGGTTCAAGTGATTCTCCTGTCTCTGCCTCCCGAGTAGCTGGGATTACAGGCATGCACCACTGCACCCAGCTAATTTTTGTATTTTTAGTAGAGACGGTGGTTTCATCATGTTGGCCAAGCTGGTCTTGAACTGACCTCAGGTGATCTGTCCGCCTCGGTCTCCCAAAGTGCTGGGATTACAGGCATGAACCACCGCTCCCGGCCACAATTTTTACTTTTCATACCTGGGTTCTGTTATTTGATCACAGCTTTACTCTTTTTTCCTTTTCTTTCTTTCCTTTTTTTTTTTTTTGAGACAGAGTATCACTTTGTTACCCAGGCTGGAGTGCAATGGCGACATCGCAGCTCACTGCAACTTCTGCCTCCAGGGTTCTAGCCATTCTCCTGCTTCAGCCTCCTGAGTAGCTAGGATTACAGGTGCCCACCACCATACCTGGTTATTTTTTTTTTTTTTTAATTTTTAGTAGAGATGGGGTTTAACCATGTTGGCCAGGCTGGTCTTGAACTCCCTGACCTCAGGTGATCCACCCGCTGCAGCCTCCCAAAGTGCTTGGATTACAGGTGTGAGCCACTGTGCCTGGCTCTTTTTTTCTTTTTATTCTTAAAACTTTGTAGACATTTTCCCTCTACTTTGTGAAGTGAATCTTCGTTTTCTGTGTTGCGTAGTTCTTAGTCTGTCTTTTCTTCATCATCCTCTCCCCAAGTTAATAACTTTATTTCTCTTTCAGATTTTGGCTTTGTCTTTTTCCTCTGCTTTTTGGAATGGCTTCTCAAATTTATCTTCCATGTTACTGAATTACTTTTCCAAAGTGTCACTTCTGTGTTGTGCCCTATCTGAAACAGTAAATGGTTACATTTTTATTCTTTACAATTATTTTCTTCTTTCATCCTGAACCTTACTGTATCAGTTTACATCTCAGAAAACATCTAAGTAGCATTTTACATCTCACTTTCCATTTGTTATTTTGTGTTTTCTTATATTTCATTGAGAACATGGAGGGAATGTTTTCTAAAGATTTCCTGTTTCTTGCAGTTAACTGTTTTTCAAAAGTATGAGTTTTCTCTGCATTTTAAGAGCAATGGTCTCTTCCTACCTTATAGAATATTTTCATAACTTTTATGATTTTTTTGTTTGTTTTCAACCTAGATATCCCCAGATGAGGAGTCCTGTGTCCCACTGTGCTTATCAGATCGGAGGACTTAGGACTTCTTGCTGTCCACTTTGGGGACTAAAAGATTTCCATTTTTGCAGCATTATGGATGCCAGAGCCATATAACCCTTAAACCTCTGAATGTTTAAAATGTGAGCTTTTAAAAAATTATGATATACTACACATAATATGAAATTTACTAATTTGAATTTTTGAATACCAGACCCCAAAGCTGTCTCTTGCTCTCCTGCCTTGGTTTCATAACTGTCAGAAGTATCCGTATACCTAGGTGATCCTGGTCACCCTGACCTGCTGCTGCTGCCAGGAATGGTGCGTGACAAATGTCATCTAAAACCCCGGGAGGGGTAGGCTCACCGGGCTGTCCTGGTATCTACCACCTTCCTTCTATGCCAGGGTGCAATAGCCAATTGACTCCGTTTCCTGTTTCCTTTCATTCTTTCAGTGTTGCTGTATAATGTAATACAATACAATAGAATATAATGTAATCAACATGTAATCTCAAGAGGATGTAGGAAGAGAGAAATGAATGAGCAGTGGGGACAGAGGCACCCAAACAGTCCTTTCTGCCTCAGGCAGTAGATCGCTTCCTATGTGGGAGAAGCTACCTGATTTTCCAGTTGGGGCAGGCTCCCTATTCTTAGATAAAGAAAGGCAGACTGTGGGAGGAGAATCAAAACCTCTCTAGTTTTTTTCTCCCTGGACCTGGTCTGTTTCTGAGGTGAAAATTTACATCAGAGCTAGTAATTCCTCAGAGTGGTTCCATATTTGCTCTTGTTGATGATATCTCTTCTCTAAGCCAGACAAATTTCTGAAGCAGCTGATCAGTTGCCACCAAAATGTGCGCTTGTCATTTTGTGTAGACTTGTGTCTGTTCCTAAGAATGTAAATAGTCTGGAAGAGAGAAAATCAGGCACTGTTTACTCTCTGCTGTCTCATATTGAAAGTTGTAATAATGTTTTATTCGACATTTTTTGTTGTATATGTTCACAATGGGATCATAACTACAGGCTTTGGAAAATTCAAGATGAGTGTGAACTAGAGCTTGAAAAAAGAACCATAAAACTAAACCTAACTCTAGAACACTTGGTTTTTACCCTTTTACCCCTTTCCTCTCCACCCCATGCTCCAAATAGATGAAGGCTATTGGATTTTACTTCTGAGAGCAATAAAAGCTTTTTCATGGTTGTGTCTTTGCTTTTTGAAGTAATGATACTAATATGTGTCCTGATTTAAAACATTTAGAATGCTTTAAAGTTGCCTTGAGTCTGGTTTCTGAAATGCTTTGAAAAGAGGCTTTAAATCTTGCATTCTGGTTCTTTTTCTACTTTCTAATTCCATCTTAAATTGCAACCCTTCTCTTTTAAGACTGAGAGGGATTTCTCCTCCATCTCTTTTCTGGTGTGACTTGCTTTTCTCCTTGCCTTCCCTGTTTGGAAGTGGGTTTCACATTTGCTTCCCAGTGCTTTCATTCTCTGTCACCTCTCCAGCTGCTCTGCTCTGGAAAAGCTATCAGGTGTAATTGTCCAGGGCAGCTCACCCAGGTAGAGGGCTACAGAGTATGAGTTGCAGTCACCCCTGAGCTTCTTCGGGTGTCTTTCCACATGGACAGGAGAGCCAGGGAGAGTGTGAAGGACACAAACAAATGCCCTGCTATTCCCTTTCCTTTGTGGCGTGGGTAGAGGAACAGGGCAGGATTTCGTGAAGAAATGGTGTCTGCATGCCTACCTCTCATTTCAGAGGTTGTTGGAGGTGGAGTTTTATTTTCTGTCTCACTCGTGTAACTCTACTACTTATTTGACAGCACTTCTCTTAACAAAGAGGCTGGGATGTTTCTTTTTATGACTCAAGAGACAACATTCAGCAGACGATACCATTCACACACGTATGTTAAAGCAAAGGTGGTTGGTTTCCTTGCAACATAAATCGAGACTTTCTTAGTGGGGTAGTGTTGTCTGCTCTTGTGTATTAATTCAGCGTCTCCTTATTAGACAGTTCTTTTAAGGCAACAGGTAT
The DNA here is from genome assembly GCA_963573385.1 of Cacajao melanocephalus. Taxonomy (NCBI): domain Eukaryota; kingdom Metazoa; phylum Chordata; class Mammalia; order Primates; family Pitheciidae; genus Cacajao; species Cacajao melanocephalus. The sequence continues at coordinate 32,336 of CAUYLG010006423.1, read as the reverse complement.
TAGCATATATTTGAAAGAAGAAAAAAACCTGACTGCACAGTGGAGGCAGGAAAAATATCTTTGGAGAGGTGGTTATAGAGAAACAGACGTTTTGGCATATTAGATGCTAACAGTGGAAATAATGAGACCAGAGGCTTGGATACAGCAGAAGGGATATGAAAGGAAGAAAAGGAAAGAAATATATCTCCTCTTCTGCCAGGTGCAGCAATTCCTTTCAGAGTCACTAGTCTTTAGCTGTTCTGTGATCTAAGGGTACAAGGGTTCTGTAATCTCTCATTTGCAGGACAAAAAGAAAAGCCCTTTAAAGAGCCACTGATGCTTTGGGTAAACAGGAGAAAGGTGCTCTTTTTTTCCTGATGCCTTGTTTTATAGCTTCCTTTGCCCGTTAAGAAGATGGTCATTGCTGTAGTGTATTTATCTACATACACTTAGGAGTTCAGCTTGTCCACAGCTAAGTCCATCTTTTCTATGCTCTCAGATTTAAACACATTTATTATTATTTTTCACCAAGTACTAAGAATGATTTGTACGTGCTGTAGATAATCAGTCATTAATTCTCGGGAACATTCATATCCATGGACATAATTATTTCTAAAGATAATTTTATAGGGCATAACCTGCGCTTTTGCATTTACTGTAAAACATTTTTTGTTATCTTGCTAGTTATTGTTTTTGTTGAAAAATACACCGAAATTCTCTACCATATAATTTTTAAACTGTAGCATTCCAAAAAATTGACGTTGTAAAGAGACCATTAATTTTGCAAATGATTGAAGTCTCTCACTGGTTGCTGGAACCTCTGTTGGAATGCCATTTTTAGAGGCTATATTCGTATTCCACATTTTTTTTTTTGAGATTATATCCCATTATTTCCTAACTGTATAAAATAAATGTGTGATTCCAAAACCTGGTGTTTCCCAGGTATTTTTTATGGCTATAATATGTATTTTATAATATTGTGGGTACTTCGCTATTTCAGGAGGACACTTATATCCTACATATTTATATTTGCCAATGTGGTTTTACTGTTTGCACACTAAGTTGTGGGCATATTTTTGTATTTTTGAGATGGGAGTTCATCTAACACACCATGTTCCCTTTGGGGGATACCAAAGTATGTATGTTTCCTGTATCTAGGGGATATTATACATGCAATAGATTGTAGTTCTGGGAGGTGGGAGCCTTGTCTATCTTTTTCACCACTGTACTCCAACTGTAATCTAGAACACCAGCTTTTTGGGATTGGAGTCTTGTTGCCTTGTCTATGTTTTTGGAGGTACACTTTACCATGCTGTATTATAGGATAGACAGACAGTAAGATTTACATGATTAAATAGCTAGAGTTTATAGTTGTGTGCTTATGTGTGAGCATACAAAATAACATTTTATAATCAGAAGAGGATGATTTAAACCTGCAGAGTTGAAAACCCATATCTATAATTATTTCTTAAAGGCAAACTGTATATTAACAAAGAATTTGAATAATAAGCTGGTATAAAGTCTTATGATATTTGTACTTAGGATAATTTTTTTTAAATAAAAACTTGGGAGATTAAGGATCACATATCTCTTCAGTCGATGTTAGCACTCTTGCTGCTGTAAGGTTTTGAACACTCTTTGAAAAGCTACAGATCAATGGAAACTTTGTATAGAAATGTAACTTTAGAAAAACAATGGTTTTAAAAAATGCATCTCTAAGGCAGAAATTCAGTGTTTTTCAGGTTTACACTGGGCTGCTTCTAGAAGATCCTTTTGAATAAAAATGGCATATTTTAAGCTAAAAAGTCTTCACATAAAATTTTTGATTTTATAGTATATTACTACTCACATATGCAAACCTTGGGCTGATTTCTTAGAAAAAGCTGTAACAACCTGGAAAATATTGCATTTACTAAATATTGCCGACTGTATAAGGTTCCTTCCATTTTTCTTAAGAGTGTGTTTTGGCAGAATGAGACATAAATAACATTTTAAAAGATTGTTTTGGCTAGGTTTGGTGGCTTATGCCTGTAATCCCAGCACTTTGGGAGGCTAAGGCAGGTGGATCACGAGGTCAGGAGTTGGAGACCAGCCTGGCCAGCATGGGGAAACCCCATCTCTACAAAAAATACAAAAATTAGCCAGGGGTGGTGGTACATAGCTGTAATCCCAGCTACTCAGGAGGCTGAAGCAGGAGAATCGCTTGAATCTGGGAGGTGGAGGTTGCAGTGAGCTGAGATCATGCCATTGCACTCCAGCCTTGGTGACAGAGCAAAACTTCATCTCAAAAAAAAAAAAAAAAAAAAAAAGATTGTTTTATATTGTCTTTACCATACAAATAATAAAAAGTAGAGCTTGTGTTTAGGGCCAATTTCAAATGTAGAACTTTCAAGTAAGTTTTTTAATAAATGTAATTTTATTGAGTTTGACAGATTCTTTCCCATGAAATGTAATTAAATTAATTAACAAATTTAGAGGTGGGACTTCCAGATGGTGGAGCGAGGATAGTTTCCAACAAATGGTGCTGGCACAATGTGAACTCTGTAAGCAAAAAGATAAGTTTAGATTCTTGCATTACATCATACACAGAAGAATGGTTTCCACATGGATCATAGACAAAAGCTACAGACGTAAAGTGTCCAAAAGAAAAATTTTGAACCTTGGATCAGGTAGAGTTCTTAGATGTGGCACCACAAGCATAATCAATAAAAGAAAAATTTGACAAATTATATTTTTCCTAAATTGAAAAAAAAAATTTTGTTCTTCAACAGACACCATTAAGAATATAAAAAAGATAAGCTATAGACAGAGAGAAAATATTTATATATCATATATCCCATACAAGACTTTATCAGAATATGTGAAGAACTCTTGCAGCTCAATAAGAAGAAGACAACCCAATTGAAAAATGAGCAGAAGATTTGAAGACCTATGTTCAGCAAAGAAGATTGATAGATGGCTAATAAGCACAATGACAAAATGTTCAACATCATTAATCATTAGGGACATGCAAACCAAACCACAATGAGATACAATTCCATGCCTTTCATGATGGCTTTTGTAGCAATGCCTCCATGACATGGAGAAGGCTTCCTCTCGAGGTAAGCTCCTACTGCTGAAGCTCATGACAGTGGTTCTTTGGTGGGATCACAGAAAGGTTTATTACTCACTTAGGCAGGAAGTCCTGGGGTAGGGTTAGAGGAGGATAAGAAGTTTTAGAACAGGGAGACTGCACAGCCGGTACAGTGCCCAGGAGTTTGGTATACTCCTTATGAATTTATGGATAGCCCTGAGACCTTGAGGCAAAGTTTTACATTTGAGAAACTATTACAGATTACATTTGAGAAACTATTAAGTTAACAAACTATTACAAAAGTGACTAAAAATCAGTATCCCTTTGCCTCCAGTAATTTCCTATTGCTTATAATTATGGAAGCTATGGGCCTTGCCATCTGGATTCCCATAGTAATTCCCCATTTAAAGTGCTATAATGGAGTGAAGCCAGAGCCGGGATCTCATTTAAGATTGCTGGCACTGGGAGTTCATTTAAGATCTTCTTTTCCTTATTGGAAGATCCACACCATTCTAGGGAGTGTTGAATCTGTGTTGTATAATTGAAAATACCTCCACTTGTGTTCATGCACTTTGCAGGAACAGCTGCATAGATATTTTAGTGCCCTAATAATTTCTAATGAACTATTTCCTCCTGGGAGATAGCCTCAGCATGTTCTGTAGTGATGGCTCTTCTTCACTTGCCGTTGGCCTGGGAGTCTCTAAACTGACACATGGGAAGTGGGAGTAAAGCGAGCCTTATGAGAATTGTGCAGAAGGCAGCAGACACAGGTGAGAGATGAGGCTTAGAGATTGCTGGCACTACATCAGACATTCATGGAGGTCCAAGTGCAACTACTTTGGAAAAGAGTTTGGTAATTTCATAAAAAGTTAAACATAGGCTGGGCATGGTGGCTTAAGTCTGTAATCCCGGCACTTTGGGAGGCTGAGGCAGGTGAATTACCTGAGGTCAGGAGTTTGAGAGCAGCCTGGCCAACATGGAGAGACCCTGTCTCTACTAAAAATACCAAAATTAGCAGAGTGTGGTGGTGAGTGCCAGCAATTCTAGCTACTCAGGAGGCTGAGGCACAAGAATTACTTGAACACAGTAGATGGAGGTTGCAATGAGCCGAGATTGTGCCACTGCACTGCACTCCAGCCTGGGCAACAGGGGCTCCATTCCAAAAAATAAAATAAGGACGCAGCACAGAAAGTAATGAACTGTAAATCACAAGTAGTGAGATGTGTAAAAAGCTGAACACTTGAGATATGAATCTGAAAAGCTTGAAGAGGAAAATTCTATCTCAAGAAATGAAATTATCATTTTAAATGAAGAAGATAGCATTTTCAACTTGAAATTAAGTAGAAACTGTAAAACAGAAAAAAGGTGTCATTTGGAAGGTGGTTTGTAAGGTTTTTTATTTGCCATAATATGTCATCTTGTGGAGGCTGTGAAGCACATTTTGGGTAAAGCAGTTGGAGTTAGTGACCAGCACACTGGATTGAATAAAGAATTGTTACCTCTGAAAATGTGATTGAATTATATGAAGAGGCTCAAAAGGTAAGCGTTATTCTAACAAGGTCTGTGCAGTATTCTCTTGGTCTCAATCCCTTGTCCTCAAAGATAATAGTTTGCCTTTCCTTTTAATACAGAGAAAGTGTCTTTTACATGGGAATTTCATCTTTTGCTTTTAATAAATATCACAAAGGTCAAAATGATTTTCTTTGTTATCTTGTGGTTTCCAAGTGTCTTTACTGAAAGAGTCAGTATGACGGAATAGCTGAGGAGTTTTGGAGAAACAGAGCTTAGCTTAGATAAAGATAAAGAGGAGGAGGTGTAGAAAGGGAAAGGAAAGGCTGTGGACCAGAAAGTCTCAGCTAGCTCAGAGACAGCATTTTGAAGCGAGGCAGCCTTTGAGTCCTGAATGTGTTTTGGAGCCTTGAGATACCAGTTGAGATATGCATCCTATTTGGACTGTATTTTATAGCTGTGATTTTTGTTTTTTTAGTTTAGTTTTCAGAAAAACAGACTCTTTGAATGATCTCCATAATATTTGTATATGCTACCAGCTGGAGTCCCAGAGCGAGGAGCTATATTGGCATGCCTTTGAATTTTGAGAGCCCAGTTGTAAATACATTTATCGAGGTGATTCGGTTTAGTGCCGAATACACAAAAGCCAAATTAAACTCTAAGTGTGCAAATGAATTGGAGAATAAAGTACATACTGGAGAAGAGTTATCATCCTTCTTGATGAGTATGTACTTTTTCCAGGGGTAAAAGCGCTCCCTAAACAGGAGATCTCATAACCAGGAAGGGGAAAGACTTCTTATAATCAATTCCCAAATAAAATAAGCTCAACCAAAAAATAAAATAAAATAAAGAAAAAAAAAAAGAGAGTTTAATCCAAGAGAGACTCACCAGGTGGTAAAAGAGGCAACCTACAGAACCAAGGGTCCCAAGTTTGGGTACTGCAAGCCATATTTTCATGGCCTGTTGTTGATGTCTCTAAGGTGAGTCTGCTTCAGACCCCACTTCTGACACCAAGTATGCTGAAATCAAAATAAAATATAGAGATGGTCCAGGCATAGTGGCTTACACCTGTAATCCCAGCACTTTGGGATGCCAAGCCAAGAGGACTGCTTGAGGCCAGGAGTTCATGACCAGCCTGGGGAACATAATAAGACCATGTCTGTACAAACTAAAAATTAAAAAATAAAATTAGCCAGGTATGATGGCACATGTGTAGTCCCAACTACTTGGGAGGTTGAAGCAGAAGAATTGCTTGAGTCCAGGAGTTCAAGGCTGCGGTGAGCTATGATTGTGCCATTGCATTTCAGCCTGAGGCAACAGAGCAAGATCCTCCCTCAGATATATATGTGTGTATGTGTGTGTGTGTGTGTGTGTGAGAGAGAGAGAGAGAGAGAGACAGAGAGAGATGAATCTGTAAGTGAAATGTTTTATTTGAGAATCACAGGATTGCAATTTGGGGCATACAAACAAACAGAGGTGGTCTTGGGTATGCCTGAAGAACAAAGAGAAAGTTGGGAGTTTGTATTAGCTAGTTTTCATGCTGCTGATAAAGACATTCCCTAGAATGGGCAATTTACAAAAGAAAGAGGTTTAATGGACTCACAGCTCCACATGGCTGGAGAGACCTCACAATCATGGTGGAAGGTGAGAGGCACATCTCACATGGCAGCAGACAAGAGAACTTGTGCAGGAAACTCCCCTTTATAAAACCATCAGCTCTCATGAGACTTAGTCACTATCATGAGAATAGCACAGGAAATATCTGCCCCCATGATTCAATTACCTCCATGGGTTCCTCCGACAACACATGGAAATTAAAGATGAGGTGTGGGTGGGGACACAGCCAAACAATATTGGAGTTTTGTCACAAAGAGAAGTATTATGTACTATTTTGAAAGAAAGCTCATTGGCACTCTAAAAGGTTTTGGGAGCTGGCAAGCTCTGACTGGTGAGTGACCATGGTAAGTAAAACTAGTCTTAGAGTCGTAGCAGGAGATTCCAGCAGCCGCTACGTAAAACTCATCTTAGGGTTACAGCACATTGTTTTAGCAGCTCGGTTTGTGGATAATTTTTGAAGCAGGTACTGTGTGCCGAGTGCTTCCCCCTACCCCCGCTGGTCACTAGACTGATTTATTTGGGTACGGCAAGAATCACCCAATTCACACAATCAGCTTTCACAGAAGTAAAGTTGTGTTGTTGGGATATGAGAGGATGTAATTATTTTTGAAGAGCACCAACTTTTAAGAAGTCTCCTTAGGCAATCCACATGGTTATCAAAAATAGCTTGAGGTGAGACAGACAGAATGGGCAAAGTTCTCCATTAACATTTGGATTTCTTACATTGCCCCCCATTTTGTAAGCAGTTCAAGTCAGGGCTGAAATGCTGTATATTTAAGATAGAGAACAGTCACCCAAATGGGAGTCCCTGTGATGTATGGGGCTTTGTGTCAAGCTCAATAGGACCAAGGAAGTTTAGCAATTATTCAGCTGTTACTAAACACTAGGTTTCAGCAGCTTTGTATGATTTCAATTAATTCTCACCATAATGTTATTATGTAGAACTGGTAATATTCTCATTTTACCAAAGGAGAAGCCAAGTCACAGAGCGGTAACTTGCCCCGGGCCGTAGAGCTGAAGGCTATGCTCCTCATGGCCTTTGCCCTCATGGGAATTAGACTCCAGATGGTGAGACAGAGATAAGTTACAGTGTGTCTCATAGGAAATGCAGATCGATCTTTCTGGACATTTAGGGGACCTTCAAAGAAGGAGGTGAGCACATGTGACAGGCTTTTGGGGACAGAGGGCCTTGGAGAGACCTAGAGGTGATAGAATTTGGCCTAGAAGCCACATATACTGAAAGACAAGAGACCAACCCAGATCTTTGAATCTCTTGCGATTATGAAGTCAAACTTAATGAATTCAGATGTGCAGCAGCAAAGCTGCTCCAGTCTGCGTGGGTGGGTCGGAGAGTCTGTGCCCAGCCTTAAAGGCAGAAGCTTTGTGTTCTGGTGGCCACCTCCAGAAAATTGCCCTCTTGTGTTACAAGAGAAACCACAAACCGTGCCACTGAACGCAGGCTGAGACTTCATTATTTACTTTACCGAAGTTGGAGTTAACCCACTCAGACAGTTTCCCTTTCGTGTGTGTGTGTGTGTGTGTGTGTGTGTCTGTGTGTGTGTGTGTGTGCTTCCAACACCTACAGGCACAGGTTCACCCTTTATTCCTGCTGCATGCAGACTGTATCTGTGGGATTGCATTGTACTTTCAGAAAGGTCCAGGGAATAAGCACATCCGCCTCATTCACCGTGAGTTTCATTAAGAGAAAGTCCCCTAAGAAAAGAATGAATTTATATACAAAGATTCTATCCCGACTCACTCAAAAAGATGATTTTCTTTTCGTTTGAAATATGCTTCTCAGCACAGTACTGACTCCAGCACACAGTCAAAAGGTTATTAATGGATTCATTCATCCATTCAGTGGATATTTATGCTGCAGGAAACCCGTGTTCTTTTCTTAGAGCCTGGCCACCAACAGGGTGGATAGGCAGGTGGTACCTAATTTGATTGGGTAAAAACATTCTTCTTTCCTTAGGAAGGCAGGTGCTAGGTCCAGCTCTGCAGTGTTTGTGGCAAAGCACATCAACTGTTGAATGTCTGAAGATTTTCTGAGACCCTGCCCTGGTCAGCTGGAGTTTCAGAATCTGTGGACATAGTCCCGAGAAAGCATCTATCCTTGATCCCTAGGAGTCCACCATCTAGAGAATGGGAAGGAGCATGTGTAATGACCATTCTGCATAAATGCTGTCCTTGAAATATGTCTAGGCATGAAGAGGGGATACCCCAGGGGAGAGAAGCCAGGGGAGGCTGAGCAGGTACAAGTACCCGTTTTGAGTCTTGAAGGATAAGTAGAAATTCTTTGAGCAGGGAAGGAGGGAAGCAGACATTCATACATGTAAAGGCTTGGGGATGTAAGAACAAGACAGGTTTGTGAAGCTGAGGAATCTCTCAGGGTGGATGAATCTCAGGGTATATGTTAAGGAGAGGTGAATGTGAGGCTGAAAAAGTAGTTGGGGGGCTAGAAAACAAAGGGGAATGGCCTATTGAAGGCTTTTCAGGTGGATGACCTGATGAAGTCTGTAATTTGGAGAGATGAAGGGGTTACAGTGAGGCAGAGCTGATGTTCAGCTGGGATAGCTATACCAGTTATTAAAGTGCTGAGAGGGCTACAGCCCGAGTCCCAGGTGCTCTGTCCCCAGCCCCCAGCCCTCCTTCCAGGGACTCCAGAGGTGGATACCTGGTTGAGTGCGTGCCTACACTGGGGGAGTGGGTTCTTACCAAGGGCTCAGCATCTGTTTCTGATCAGTTGGGGTTTATCATGAACATTAAGTATTATAATGTCTATATTTTTGTTAGTTTGATGGGTGAAAATGGTATCTCTTTGTTTTAATTAGAATTTCTTCGATTATCAATGGTTGGATATTAAAACTCTATCTTAGAGCTTTAACCTGGAAAATAAGTTAGTGATACCTTGTGATTATTTTTTGGATCATAGGTGTTTAACAATCATTTAAGCAAGGGGGTGTGTGTGTATGTGTGTAACAATTTGATATAGATGTGCCATGTGCGTTTAACAAGCTGATATAAGAATGTGTTATTGTCCTGCTGAGGAAAGGTACAGGTTATTTTTTTTCCCCAGATGTAGAATGTTCATGAGTTTCCTGAGTCATATAAAGAAGCCAGTGAAGTAGGGATGTGACCTGTCATTGGTCTGTTAATAGAGAAACTTCAGCCAAATTAAATTTAAAGGAGTTAAATCGAGCAATGAACGATTCATGAATTGGGCAGCCCCCAGAATCACAGCAGATTCAGAGAGACTCCAAGGATGTCTCATTGTCAGAGCAAATTTGTAGACAAGAAACAAAGGAAGTGACACACAGAAATCAGCAGTGAGGTACAGAAACAGCTGGGTTGGTTACAGGTTGGCGTTTGCCTTATTTGAACACAGTTTGAACACTTAGCAGTCTATGAGTGGTTGAATTGTGGCCGCTGGGATTGGCCAAGACTCAGCTATTGTTACAGGTGCATACTCTTAAGTTAGGTTTTCAATCTTGTCTGCCTATTAAGCTAGGTTATAGTTTGTCCGCAAGGACCCAAATGTAGAAGCATGGAGTCCTCAGGCCATATTTAGTTTGCTTTAACAGATATCACTCATCTGTTTCCTTGAGCCATTAAGTAGGATCTAAATCAGACATCAATTTGGCGTCAACTCTTTGAAAAGCTGAAAAGTGTGTTTATCATTGCCTGTGAGTTCATATACAACTGCATTTGTTGGCTGTATTTTTTCCTTCTAGCATGTTTTTAGCATAAAGGTCATAAACTGGCAATAATAATGTATCATAAACGCAGGCAGTCTCTTGAAATTCACATTCATACACATTACATCATGGCAAATTCGTGGAGTGGAAAAGGACCTTCTCCTCCTGTCTGCCTGGATTGTTGTAATTGCCTCAGAACTAGTGCCCCCTTCCAGAATCTATTCTCAAAACAGCACGCTGAGTGGTCCTCTTGAATACAAACTCCATCCTGTTGCCCTCCTCCAGTGACGACTCAGTTCACTCAGTGAAAGCCGAAATCCTTTCCATGGTTGGTTAGTCATTAAAAACTCTGGCCCCCACTGCCTCTCTGACTTCATCTCTTTCAGCTCTCCTTGCTCACTGTGTTCCAGCTGTATGGAACTTCCAGCTATTTCTAGAACACGCTATGCTCTGGCACCTTGTCTCTGACAGTGTTCTCTGCCTGGACCAAGGCTCTTTTATGAATATCCCCCCTCAGATACCCACCTACTCTGCTTCCTGCTTCAGGTTTTTATTTTCTGGCTTCTGGCTTTCTGCTTCCGGCTTCCGGCTTTCTGATTCCGGCTTCCGGCTTTCTGTCAGTCTCTGCAGTCGCCACTCCTAACCCTACTCTCTGCTTCCTCTTTCTTTGCTCCGTTTTTTCCGGTACCACTTTTCATCATATGACACCACATATATTTCACAGTACCTGTTCTTTTCTATCTCCTCTCACTAGGTGGCAAGCTCCATGTGGACAGAGATGTTTGTCTGTTTCATTTACAGTTGTGCCTGGAATAATAATGGCATATGGTAGAAACTGAGTATTTGTTGAGCAAATTCCTTCCCCCCCCCCCCAAACAAAGACTATGAGGCAAAGAGAAATTGCAGTGATTTGCCTACGGTCACATAGCTAGCAGGTGTACAACTTGGGACTTGAACCCAGGACGCCTTCCTGCAGGGTTGTTTTTAGGACAGAGACGATCTCACACTGGCTGTCTGAATTCTTTCCTTGTTTTTGCAGTGGGCTCTGCATTGTTGTTCTAATAGTTTGTGCTTTTTCCACTATAGCCTGGGCGGTCTATATTTTTCAGAAATCCAAATAAATCTATATTACAGTCACGCCCTTTCCCCACCTTTAAAATGAAACTTTTATTCACTCAAATAACTGCTTTCGAATTGGTGTATCATTATTCTGGTCACACTGTGAAATGATGTGCTTAAAATACCTTTAAAACAGCACTGTGGAGAAGTTTCTTTTATATAAATGTCACAAATGTGGTTCAAAACACCTGCCCTGACTTTCTTTCCCTTACTTTCCATGTTGGGGTGGGAGATACCTGATCCTCAGGTGCCTTCCAGCCATCCTCAGTGGCTGGCTCTCATCCTCACCTTGGCCAAGGGTGGCAGCCCTCGGGGCAATCTGCATTACAGTTGAGAAGGAGAGAAAAGGACGAGAGCAAAGGGCTTTTTCGTAATGAGGCTTTGCCTTTGTAGTTGAAAAGGCAATCCCTACTCAAAGATTGCTGCCTAAATCTTTTTGGCCATAAGTGTCACATGCTCAGCCTTGGCTTCTGGAAGTCTAGAAAGATCAATGTCTCGCTTGGTAGCCTATGTATTTGAAGGCAAGCAATGGAAAGTTTGGGAATGGCTTCCGGCCACTGTCTGCCACAAGAGGGAGCCCCCGATCACATCGAGCAAGTCTTTCATGTAACCTTAATAAGAATATAAAAGGAATAATCAGCAGAGTGAACAGACAACCCACAGAATAGGAGAAAATATTTGCAACTTATGCATCTGACAAAGGTCTAAAATCCAGAATCTGCAAGGAACTCAAACAAATCAGCAAGAGAAAAATAATCCCATCAAAAAGTGAGCAAAGGACATGAATAGACAATTCTCAAAAGAAGATATACAGATGGCCAACAAACATAGGAAAAAATATTCGACACCACTAATCATCAGGGAAATGCAAATTAAAACCACAATGAGATACCACCTTACTCTGGCAAAAATGGCCGTCATTAAAAAGTCAAAAACAATAGATGTTGGCAAGGATGTAGGGAAAAGGGAACATGGGAATGTAAATTAGTACAAATGCTATGGAAAACAGCATAGAGATTCCACTAAAAGTGGATCTACCATTCAATCCAGCAACCCCACTACCAGGTATCTACCCAAAGGAAAAGAAGTCTATATGAAAAAGACACACACACACACACACACACACACACACACACACGTTTATAGCAGCACAATTCACAATTGCAAAGATGTGGAACCAACGTAAGTGCCCATCAACCAATGAGTCGATAAAGAAAATGTGGTGTATGTACACCATGGACTACTACTTAGCCCTAAGAAGGAACAAAGTAATGTCTCTTGCAGCAACTTGGATGGAGCTGGAGGCCATTATTCTTAGTGAAGTAGCACAGGAGGAGAAAACCAAAAACTGTATATCCTCACTTATAAGTGGGAGCTAAGCTATGAGTATGCAAAGGCATACAGAGTGGATATAATGGACTTTAGAGACTTAGAAGGGGAAGATGGGAGGAGGGCTAGGGATTAAAAAAACTACACATAGATACAATGTACACTACTCAGGTGATGGGTTCACTAAAATCTCAGAATTCACCACTGTACAATTCATCCATGTAACGAAACCACTGTGCCCTAAAAACTATTGAAATAAAAATTTTTTAACAAAGAATATAAACATTCAGAAGAGAAAGGATGCTATAAAGTATCAGATGCTAAATGAAGCTCCAAATGCTAAAATGTGAAGTACAAATAGAAGTTGAAAAAGTAAGACCAGGCATGGTGGTTCACGCCTGTAATCCTGGCACTCTGGGAGGCTGAGGCAGTCAGAGCGCTTGAGCCCAGGAGTTCAAGACCAGCCTGGGCAGCATAGTGAGAATCCGTCTCTACAAAAGATACAAAAATTAGCTGGGCATGGTGGCATGCACCTGTAATCCTAGCTACTTTTAGGAGGGTGAGGTGACAGGATGACCTGAGTCCGGGAGGTGGAGGCTGCAGATTTTGTGGGCACACAGGGAGAAAGTTAGAGGGAGGAGAGGAAGTTGGAAGGGCTTCCTTAGAAAAGCATCCACTGAGCTGTGTCTCCAGGGAGGAGCTTAGCAACCATCCGGGTAGAGGAAGAGGCGGCCAAGCAGAAGGAGCAGCAGGTAAAAGAAAAGCTGATTTCATGCCACTGCACTCCAGCGTGGGCAACAGAGGGACACCCTGCCTCTAAAAAAAAAATGGAAAGAAAGAAAGAAAAGAAAAATAGAAAAAAAGGTAGAAAAAGTACTGAGGAGTAAGTATGTGGAGGTGTTGGTAGTGGGGTGAGTGGTGGTGATGATCTATTATATCCCTAAAGTGAAAAACCGGCAGTATAAACGAATAAGCGAGCATAAATTCGAAGGGTAATTGATGTAGTCCAAAATATGAAACCAGTTTTAAAGAGATATATCTACTAATACTAGATATAAACCAACAGGAGGAGGGGGTACTACAGAACAAAACACAAGATGTTAAATGAAACCCCAAATTGCGCTTCCCGCATGTGCTACTGAGATCCTGGTGAATCCCCCCGCAAAACAGAAAGGAGGCGTGGCAGTGCAGCTCAGGCCACAAACGCCACATAGCATGTTGACAGCGTTCAACTCCCATTTATTTCTCAGGTTATCACGGACTGACTTCTGCCCCACCTACTGTTTTCCTAGCAGTCTCTCTGCTGAGATCATCGGCAATGCAGTCAGCAGACATCTATCCTTGTATTACTTGCCTCATTGTATTTGGCCACGCCTTCCGCCTCACACTGGTTTTCTCCTTGGACTCCCACGATGCCAGCTCTGTGGCTGTCCTCTGCTTCTTGGTGCTGCTCTTCACCTTTCTGGCCCCTTTTCTATCAGTTCGGACTCATTCTTCTCCCCTGCCTTGCTGCTCCTTCTGCTTGGCCGCCTCCTACCTAGCTGGTTGCTTAGCTCCTCCCTGGAGACACAGCTGAGCGGCTGCTTTCCTAGGAAAGCCCTTCCAGCTACCTCTCCTCCCTCTAACTTTCTCCTGGAGTGTTTCTCCACATAGCTCAGTATCACGCCAATGTCAACTGACTATTTGCGCACTTCGTGGGTAGACTGAGAACAATGCAACAGCAGGGACTACCCAGCATTTTTGTATCTCCAGCATTTACGGAGTGTCATATATCAAATAAAAATATGTATTTGCTACATCAGTGAATGAATGAAAGGATTAGGGTTTGTGATGTACTCTACAGACAGGAAGCCATCAACAAGACAACTAAGGAGGTGAACAGAGTGTGGGGAGGGGAGGGGAAGGACCGATGTCCTGCCCTAGGACACACCCAGCTGGGTGCTTGGCACATATTATTTGCTTATCATCACAGCAACCTATGGAAAACATGTTCGAGATTTTATGTGATAGCATTTAAAGAAATGGACATTGAGGGAGATTTAGTCACTCCCTTTAGTGAGGAAATCTGCTAGGGATAATACTAAAAGTTAATAGGGCTTAAAATGAAGTCAAAACAATGTCTCAGAACACTCCAACATAAACACAAAGATCTTGTTTCTTTTTCTTCCTACAAATAGAAGGACTCTCATGCACTTCTGGCCTACTTGAACTCAGACGCAAAAAGAGAAAGTGCTAGTCAGGGCTGCCCTCTTTTCACCAGCAAGTGTGTTTGCATGAATCCAAGATACCTGGCGATTTCCCATAGGCCATAGCTCCTGCTCCTTCAGGGATAAAGGATGGAAGCGCAAGGCATCCCTTTATCAACAGACAAGTGCCCGATGATTGCCTCTGTGAGATTGACTCTGACTTCAGTCTTCAGTAGTGTCTTTTTTTTGGAAACCACTTGTCATCTTGTCCTTGGAGAAGAATGTCCATGTATATTAGGACCTTGGCTGAATTCACATTCAGGGGCCATCCTCAAGTTCTCGTTTTCACTCAACTGTCTCCTTGATCTTGATCTATAGAAAGGAAATCTCATCACCTTCTCCTCTCTAACTGCAAGACAACAAAGACAAAGCTGCTGATTGCTCCATGGCTTTGGCTGATGATTTGATGGTCCAGCACCCTTTGAAGAGGCCTCTTCTGGAATCATTCTGACTCTGTCATATGCCCACCACAGGTCTCCATCACTCTACGTTTGAAAACCTTTGGTTGTAGAACCTTGGCCTAGAGTCAAGTGTGGTCCCCAGACCAGTAGCATTGGCAGCACTAGGGAACTCTAGAAATAAAAGTTCTAAGATCTCACCTCAGAAGACTTAATGGGAGACCCTGCAGTTGAAAGCCAGCCCCTCCTAAGACTTTGATACATACTAAAGTCTGAGGACTCTCTCATTCCTCAATGCTGGTGGTTAGAGACAGGAATTAGCAGTAGCTTTTAACAAACCATGGCATTTAGCATTTTTCTCTGTTGTTTTCTTTATTCCCTTTCATGCATAGAACTTTAGTTTTGAGACAGAGTCTTGCTCTGTTGCAAAGGCTAGAGTGCAGTGGTATGATCTCAGCTCATTGCAACCTCTGCCACCGGGTTCAAGCAATTCTCCTGTCTCAACCTCCCAAGTAGGTGGGACTATAAGCCTGGCTAATTTTTATATTTTTAAGAGAGATAGGGTTTCACCATGTTGTTCAGGCTGGTCTTGAACTCCTGGCTTCAAGCGATCAGCCTGCCTTGGCCTCCCAAAGTGCTGGGATTACAGGTGTGAGCCACTGCACCTGGCCCCATGTGTAGAACTTTATCTGTACCAAAAGATAAAGTCTATCTGCCTGTAGGTCCATGAATTTTGTGAAAAACATCAAGAAGGGGCAGGAATTTGGTCTTTTGCACTGTAGCAGCCAGGCTCAGCCCATCGCTCCTCAGGTCTTAGAACGGCAGTGCTCGCAGGTCAACTTCCACCTGCCAGCCTGAACGTTTCTTTGCTTGAGGGCTTTCTCTGGCTGGCTGAACTACTTTCCTTGAGACGTGGGAGAATTAATGTCCCTGGGAGCGCCTTCAATCAATGACTGACAAGTGTTGGCTTTTAAAAACGCCAGCTCTTTTCCTACTTGAGTATCTCCGAAGCTGGTTCTCACTGGCTCTCAGCACTCTCCAGATTGTTTTTACTGCAATTTCTCAGTTAGCCATTTAAAAATTCGTTGATAGCATACATTTTATGACATGCATTTCGGTATGCACCTGTTTTAATTGCCTCCTAGTCACCCCATTGGTAAAGGAAGATTCTCACCCCAGGATTATGGGGATGCTTAGACGTGTGACACCCAACACTGGATAAGGAGATGAATGGCAGTGTATTAGTCCCGTATGCTCATGGCAGGGCGGAAGAGGACACCGCGTGCCACCCAGGGTCTCCAGCACTTGGGAACCGAGTGAACAAGCAGGGACTGTGGGAGGCCGACTTTGTGGTATCAATAGGGTGGAGCGCCCCCTAGTGCCTGTGGGAGGACGTGACTGTCTCGTCTGAATAATGCCATGGGTGGCAGGCAACTAGGCCCACTACTCAGAGCTAAGCAGACACTGTGACTGGTTCCTGTGATAAGGGGGACAGCTTGGCTACGGCACTTTATCTGTGTGAAAAGAGTGGGGATGGGAACTTGCAGTTAGGGTATGTGAGGCCCTCACAGTGCTTCCCGGATGTCAAGGCATGCATAATATTGGATCTTAATTTTAGGCCTTCTACCATCGCATCTCACCTTCCCGCTCTCCTCCCATCTTACCTGCGATTATCTCCTAAACTACCTACTTACATTTTCTTTTCTATCTTTTTCTTTTTTTTTTTGAGACGGGGTCCGCTCTGTTGCCTAGGCTGGAGTGCGGTGGCGCGATCTCGGATCACTGCAGCCTCTGCCTTCCAGGTTCAAGCAATTCTCCCACCTCAGCCTCCTGAGTAGCTGGGATTACAGGCGCACCACCACGCCCGGCTAATTTTTGTATTTTTAGTAGAGACAAGGTTTCACCTGTTGGCCAGACTGGTCCTGCGCTCCTGACCTCAGGTGATCCGCCTGCCTTTTCCTCCCAAAGTGTTGGGATTACAGGCGTGAGCCACAGCACCTGGCCAACCTAGTTACATTTCAATCCTTGTCTTGTGGTTTGCTTTTGGGACAACTCACATAGAGACAACTATATGTATACATGTAAGCATATCTTGCTACTAGAGATGTGTGTGTGTATATGTCAAAACATATATATATGTAATTTCTGAAAGTAATTTCACTTTATGGAACATTCTTGGGTTATTATTCTAATTTTGAGTCTCAAATAACTGGTGGTAAGATGAAGCAATTTTTTTAGAGTTAACACTGATGCGTGGCTGGGCATGGTGGCTCATGCCTGTAATTCCAGCACTTTGGAAGGCTGAGGCAGGAGGATCAGCTGAGGCCAGAAGTCCAAGACCAGCCTGGCTAATGAGGCAAAACCCCCGTCTGCACTAAAAAATACAAAAATGTGCCAGACGTGGTGGTGCATGCCTGTAATCCCAGCTACTCAGGAGGCTGAGGCGTGAGAATCACTTGAACCTGGGAGACAGAGGTTACAGTGAACCGAGATTGTGCTGCTGCACTCCAGTCTGGGTGACAGAGTGACACTCTGTCTCAAAAAAAAAAAATTGATGATGTTATAGATTATTTCTTCCTAAAGGAAAAATAATTAGTGTTTGATGGGCACAGCTGCAAGTAAAACAGGGAGATAATGAAATAAGTATGAATAAATGGAGTGAGAGGAAATCTCATATTAGACCTGTCGAAATGTCCTGTGTAATGAAAACACGGCTTGTCTTCTTTTATCATTGACAATCAGAGCACAGTCTTTAAATGAATACATTAATAGATGGCAGGTTTACACACATACATTCACACTCATATACTCACACTCACACACCGTTCAGGGACACAGGCAGGATTGAAATATGGTGTCTGTTATGACAATGATGTAACAACAGAACTTGGAAATAGGCCAGGAGCAGTGGCTCACGCCTGTAATCCCAGCACGTTGGGAGGCCAAGGCGGGCAGATCACCTGGGGTCAGGAGTTCAAGATCAGCCTGGACAAAATGTTTAAACATCATTCCTACTAAATATACAAAAATTAGACAGGCATGGTGGTGTGCGCCTATAATCCCATCTACTCAGGAGGCTGAGGCACGAGAATGGCTTGAACCTGGGAGGAGGAGACTGCAGTGAGCTGAGATCGTGCCACTGCATTCCAGCCTGGGCCACAGAGCGAGACTTTGCCTCAAAAAAAAAAAAAAAGAAAGAAAAGAAAAGAACATGGAAATAATGCTATAGAGGTCAAGGGTAAGGCAGTTAAGGCATCAGGTGGGTGATGGAGAGAATGTTGCTGCAAGGTGAAAAGTCAGAAAGTGTGAGCATGACCTTAGCTAGACAGAAAGATTCAAGGGAGATTTGTTATCTGTCTGTCCTTGATGTGGGGTAGTTTTGCAATAACTGGCACACGGTAGGTACTGGATGAACATGTGTGGTTTCTGCATCACTTTAGTGCAGCACCTCCTAAGATATATATTGTGTTGTTCTGAAGATGATTTCAGACAGAGATGTAAGATTCCGCTGAGATTATCGCCTATGTATTTTGGGTCCCATCAGGGATGCCTGATTGCACTGGAACAAGTGATCTATTTTGGTGTGCAGAGTACAAAGGAGTGGGAGGGGCGTGCCCCTTTTCTGTAGATGTCATGTTGTTCTAGGGATGCTGTCTGCTATTGTATGCTTATCAGAGTGGTAGTGGAAGAGAAAGGAAGAGCATCTAGAGACAATGCAAGTAATAACCCAGAAAAGACTGAAAAGTGAAGAGAACTGCTGATGTGTTGAGAAGATTAGTAATTTATTAAAAAGTATATTTGGAGCACCTGTAATGCATCCCCACACCATGCTAGACATACAAGGAACCAAACAGACATGAGGTCGCTAGACTCATGGAGCTAATCGAAGGAGGGAAACATAAATTACTGAATCCCAGGAATATTAAGTTACGTGCAGAAAATGAAAATAGGATGCTATGAAAACATATGACAGGGAAACCAACTCTGGGGGATTCCAGAAGTTTCCCCTAAGGAAATTATTAGGATTTCGAAAACAGGAGTAAGCAGTTGTAAATACAGTGAATTTCACAAGCTGCCACTTATTTGTTTTAGTGTATATTTGGAATTTCTGGGATGGCTGTGGCTTCTGGTGCAGTTTTAATGTTTCTGTCTAATTACTCGCTAATTTGGCTGCATAATTGATCAGGTCCATATTTTTTTGTTACCAAGCACTCCCCGAGTGTCTCCTTGGCTCCGGTGCGGCCAAATGAATGGCAACACTATTTATTAAAAATTGCACCCATGCACATTTATTTCCGCTGCATTGAAAGGGATTTTCATCATTTTCCAATTGGCTATATTCAAAGTGAAATTAGCATTGTCCATCATCCTGTCTGGAACGTATTATTCAGTAATTTCTATACTTTCTATCATTCGCATCTCTATCTCTTAGCATGCTTAAAATTGTTCAGTATTTCTTGTTTCATTTTTGAGCTTTTTAGCAAAATTCGGTTGACTTTTAAGTGGTACTGAGTCAGTGAAACCCAGTCATTTCAGGTAATTTTAAGTACCATTGACGGTAAAGACATAGACACAGCATCGTCATTAAGGTAGAAGAAGACAAATTGTTGTCCCTAAGAGTCAGTAAAATAGTTTTTTTACAGTCCATTTCACTGAGTGTTTAGAATGTGTATTACCTGATTAATCAATGTGTCATGAACCGTGACAACGTCAATGTATTCTCACTGTTCAGTACAGGGCTGGCAGCAAGAGAGGAGTAGAATTATTAAGGTCTATTTGCCATGAAGTAGTACATTATCAGGCTTATGATTAAAGTAGCTGTTGGCTACCATTTGGTAAAGAGATCAGTATTATGGGAGGACAGAAAAGGATATATAAATTTTGTCTTTCTGATTTACAGTAATTGGATCTTACTGGCTAACTCTTGTCCCATAAAATAACTCTTAATTACTTGGGAGGGAGGTACTTCAGGCAAAAATGTGGACCAGGGAATAAATTCGTTATTTTGGACATTGAAAATGGTATTTCATAAACGTTTTAGAACAGTTGACTCTTTAAGTTTTTTTATTTTAGTTTTTTGAGAGGAGTTTCGCTCTTGTTGCCCAGGGTGGAGTGCAATGGCGTGATCTTGGTTCACCACAGCCCCCGCCTCCCAGGTTCAAGCGATTCTCCTGCCTCAGCCTCGTGAATAGTTGGGACTACAGGCAAGTAGTGTTTTGTATTTTTAGTAGAAACAGGGTTTCTCTATGTTTGTGAGGCTGGTCTTGAACCCCTGACCTCAGGTGATCTGCCCACCTTGGCCTCTCAAAGGGCTGGGATTACAAGCGTAAGCCACCATACGTGACCCAACTCTTTCAAATGTAAGCTTTTCCCTAAAGATTTTTAAATTTATTTTGCTCTTCAATATTCAGGTTTTTTTTTTCTTTTGCAGCGTGATTTAAGACTGTTTCTATTGGCTTAAAGATTGTTCTCTTGATTAAAAGTGAAAGAGTGCTCTAATATCATTGTTAGGTACTCTACTTCACTGACACAGATTTAGGATTGAAATTATCTTTATGTATGAAATTATAAATTCTATATTATAATAAAAAATCTATAGTCTAGTCTATAATAACTTCTGAAAAGGGCTGTATAAAGCAAACATCTTTATAAAGCAGAATCTTTATTCTTCCTTGTTTCCTTTACACTTTGGTGGCTGTGTACCCATGGAAAATGTTGTCCTCAAAAGGAAATAAAATTAAAGGCCAGGCACAGTGGCGTGCCTATTATCCGAGTACTTTGTGAAACCAAAGAGGGAGGATGACTTCAGCTCAGGAGTTTGAGACCAGCCTGGATAATATAGTAGAACCCTATCTCTACAATTTTTTTGTTTTTAAATTAGAAGGGCATGATGGCACACACCTGTCATCCAAGCTAGTGGGGAGGCTGAGGCAGGAGGATCCCTTGATACCAGGAGGTTGAGGCAGCAGTGAGCTGTGATGGCACCACTGCATTCTAGCCTCCAAAACAGAGCAAGTCCCAGTCTTAAAAAAAATTAAGTTTAAGACTTGTTCTGCTGGGTGTGGTGGCTCACGCCTGTAATCTCAGCACTTTGGGAGGCTGAGGTGGGTGGATCATGAGGTCAGTTCAAGACAAGCCTGGCCAAGATGGTGAATCCTGTCTCTACTAAAAATCCAAAAACAAACAAACAAAAAATAGCCAGCTGTGGTGGCATGTACCTGTAATCCCAGATACTCGGGAGGCTGAAGAGAATTGCTTGAACCTGGGAGGCGGAGGTTGCAGTGAGCCAAGATCGCACCACTGCACTCCAGCCTGGGAGACAGAGTGAGACTCCATCTCAAAAAAAAAAAAAAAAAGAAAAAGAAAAAAAGGACTTGTTTTAATTTGTATGCATCCTTTTAATTCTAAGATCTCACTAATTCAGGGCTAGTTAATTGGGCAATTTATATATACAATTTTTTTGCATGCGTGTTAGAAGCAGAGGTCAACTGCTATACAATTTCTTTTGTATTACGGACTGTTGTAAATTGGATTTCCTGGGCAACACGGTCTGGGATACAGATTTGTATATAGGACACTTATTAAGAAGTGCTCTCAGGAGCAATGCCCATGACAGGACTGAGCAGCCGGAGGAGACAGGTAGATCCCAACACAGTTGGACCAGAAGACTCAGCCAATTCCACAGGGGCTTTAGGCTGGCATGGCCCTTCCCAGTTGAGTTCCA
Organism: Cacajao melanocephalus; assembly: GCA_963573385.1. Taxonomy (NCBI): domain Eukaryota; kingdom Metazoa; phylum Chordata; class Mammalia; order Primates; family Pitheciidae; genus Cacajao; species Cacajao melanocephalus. The sequence continues at coordinate 10,644 of CAUYLG010006423.1, read as the reverse complement.
ACCCCAGGTAAGGGGCTAGCCCTCAGTCAGTCATGACATGACTGCTTCCAGGAGCTGTGCTGTGGTCTGGCTCTGTGTCCCCCCTGCAAATCTCCTGTCAAATGTCATCCCCATGTATCAGGGGAGGGGCCTGGTGGAATGTGATTGGATCATGGGGCCAGATTTCCCCCTTGCTGTTCTCATGATAGTGACTGAGTTATCATGAGACCTGATGGTTTAAAAGTGTGGGCACTTCCACCTTTGTTCTCTCTCTCCTGCTGCCATGTAAGATGTGCCAGCCTTCCCTTTGCTTCCTGTCATGATTGTAAATTTCCTGTGGCCTCCCCAGTCAGGTAGAACTGTGAATCAATTACACCTATTTTCTTTATAAATTACCCAGTCTCAGGTTCTTTATAGCAGTGTGACACCAATGCAAGGTGTCGACTTGGAAGACACAGTTCTTTCACAGAGGACAATTCTTTGGGAAGGATCCAGTGAGGGATCAGCAGACAAAACTGCCCGTAGCTGGCAGGATAAAAACAGAGGGCCTGGGTGACTTGCCACTGCATTCTTTACAGGTGTTACCAACTATTTCATGGTGCCTAAATCAGTCCCAGGAGGTATGCATCACTATCTAATCTCCAGATGACCCTTAGAGAGTTTTTGGGTATGATCACATGCAATGCAAATATTCACATGACTTTCACCGTAACAAAAAAAGTGCACTATCTTTTTTATAAAGCACTTTAGAGTCTTCAGTCTTGGAGGTTACAATTTTTTTTTTAAAAGTTAACTATATCATGATTATCATTTTAAAACTTACTTAACTATTTGGAAAACATGTCTATTTAAGGCTCACCAGGTGGAAATACCTTTTTAAAGAAAATTCTGATGATATAAATGCAAATGAAAAAATAGGAAAGCATCTTTTAAATCAGCATGACTGCATGATACCAGATTCAGAAAGGGTAGGTGGAAATATAAAGTGTGTATAAGAAAAATGTGTGCAAAACAATGGCTATGAAGTTGTAAGAAGATTGTAGGAAAAAAGCTAAGGAATACAAGAACCTCCTGTGTTTTTTAATAGCCATGTTTTAAACAAAAAAAAGAACGGGATATGATGCTCATTGTTTGGAGCAGATTACATATTGTTCCCTGCGGGTGGGAAAATAGAATAGCTCCTTTTTTCCTCTATGACTTCCTTTTCAAAGACAATGATCTTCACACTGGAAACATCTAGCCATAAAGGAGGGGATGAAAACCCGACTGTGTGGAGTTAGTCAGAAATCTCCCAGTCATTTTATTTTTTTGAGACAGAGTCTTGCTCTGTTGCCCAGGCTGGAGTGCAGTGGCACAAACATGGCTCACTGCAGACTTGTCTTCCCGGGCTCAAGCCATCCTCCCATCTCAGCCTCCCGAGTAGCTGGGACCACAGGCACACACTGCCTTGCCCAGCTAATTTTAAATTTTTTGTAGAGAGAAAGTCTCACCATGTCGCCCAGGCTGTTCTTGAACTCCTAGGCTCAAGCGATCTTCCTGCCTTGGCCTCCCAAAGTGCTGGGATTACAGGTGTGAGCCACTGCACCCAGGCTTCCAGTCATTTTAAGCAAATTTCATTCTCTAGGTGGAGACAAATTACAGCCTGCTACTAAAGGTTCTTTGCACGTATAATTCCATACTTGCCACTGGTGATCATTAATGAATCACAGAGAAGAGGGAGGTGATAGAAATTGACAAAAGGAACAAGTGTTATTTTGATATGTAAAGGGAGGATAAAAATATATTTTGGAAACCATAAATTGGTGAGCTTGACTTAAATTTCTGTAAACAATTGGAAAGCAAAATGATAACAATTGGAGGTCATATGTCTGGCTAACCTCATTTCTTGCTTTGGAGGGAAGCAGGGAGAATGCTAATAACAAGAACCCTGGAGGTAAAAGCTGTGAGTTCGAATCCTCCTTTCTTCGTCTGTCAACTGAATGGCCATGGTCATATCCTATGACCACTCAGAGCTTCAGTTTTCTCATATGTATGTAACCTTGTTGAAATCACAGGCCCATGGCATTCAGCCTAGGCTGGTATTTAAGGAAGCACAACTCAACATGCCAGAAACAAAAATTGCGTCCTTATTTTCCTTCTTGTTAAAGTACATAAAAAGGGCTCCAGGCTGCACTTGGTGGCTCATGCCTATAATCCCAGGACTTCGGGAGAATCACTTGAGCTCAGGAGTTTGAGACCAGCCTGGACAACACAGCAAGACCCCATATCTTAAAAAAAAAATTAGCTGAGTTTGGTGGCACATGCCTGTAGTCCTAGCTACTTGGGAGGCTGAAGTGGGAGGATTGCCTGAGCCCAGGAGGTCCAGGCTGCATTGAGCCTTGATTGCACCACTGTACTCCAGCCTGAGTGACAGAGTGGCCCTAATTCAGAATCCTCATCTTTGCTGCAATCCCATTGACTCCTCTCAGTTATTTATCTCTCACACCATCTAGAAACTCAAGTTTGACAAATGCCGAAAGAACTTTCTCACTTACACCTGGCCTATATAGATTTCTTTCTCTTTCCTGTACTCCCTCCCCTTCCTCCTCACATGTACCTCTGCACTTTATTATTTTTGACTGACAATGGATTTCTCCAAGTCTTTCCCCTCCTAAACCTTTTTCAGGTTCTCTCTTCTATTAATTCCCTGTCAACTCCCTTAACTCTGATGTGTGAAGAGCCCAGGACTGGTCTAGCTGAGACAGCTCTCCCTAGGAGACAGATGGGGCAGGAACAAAAGGAGAAGCAGGGATGGCAATTAGGGGCTTATTTTGGCATCCTGGAGCTAGGTGAAGAGTCTGAGATCAATTTCATTCTTTCAGTGAATGTTCATTGTGCACCAGGTCTGTGCTTGGTGCTGGAGAGTGTGCAGGGTGCATGCCAGACAAAAGTCTGCCCTCCTGGAGCTCACTGTGCTAAGCAGTATGAAAGAAGTAGAAATAAATGATGATGGCGGGGGTGGGAGGCGAGCTTTCCATAGGGAGTAGCAAAGGTCCCTCTGAGGGGCTGACATTGGAGTTAAGAGCTGAAGGACAAACAGGAATGTCAAGGCAGAGGGAATAGCAGCCCTGAGCTTGGCATATTTGAGGAGCAGAAAGAATGGCTCATGGAGGGTGATGGGGTTTCGATGTTTGCCCCTTCCAAATCTCATGTTGAAATGTGAGCTTCAGTGTTGGAAGTGGGCCTAATGGGAGGTGTTTGGGTCATGGGGGCAGATCCCTCATGAATGTCTTTGCAGTAATGAGTGAGTTCTTATTCTTTGAGTTCACACAAGATCTGGTCATTTCAAAAAGTCTGGTGCTCTCTCTCTCTCTATCTCTCCATGTGATGTGCTGGCTCTCCTCACGTCCCACCATGATCGTGAGCTTCCTGAGTCCCTCACCAGAAGCAGATACTGGCACTATGCTTTGTGTACAGCCTGCAGAACTGTGAGCCAAATAAACCTCTTTTCTTTATAAACTACCTAGTCTCAGGCATTTATTTATAGCAATGCAAATGGACCAATACAGACAGCAAAGGGAGAAAGAGAGAGATCTACCAAGTCAGGTTATGTTGTGGGATGCAAATCTTGGTGAGCTTTTGAGTTTCGTTCTATTAATAAGTGAAGCCACAAGGGCATGACAATATGTCATGTAAGCCAAGTATGATTTAAGTTTTTAAAAGAGCACTCTGATAGCTGCATAGAGAATGGACAGCAGTCAGGCAATGGAAGCAGAAAGACTAGTTATGGAGCCACGGCTTCCATCCAGACAAGAGCTGATGTGCCTTGAATTTAGAGCAATAGAAGTAGCGATAAAGAGAAGTAGATGGATTTAAGGCTGAATCATCAAAAGCCCAGGTATAGGAGAGAAGAGAAGGAGCGGAATCAGAATGATAAATGTTTGGCTTGAGCAGTTCATTACCATCCATGGAAATAGGGAAGACTGGAAAGGAGAGAAGGAAGTCAGAGGTTATGTTTTGGATATGCTACGTTTGACAAGACTATTAGACGTCCAGTTGGAAATGTCAGATGGGCATTTCAACCATATAAATGAGTCTGGAGCTCAAAGGAGAGGTCAGAGCTGCACATATCAATCTGGGTGTCATCACTAGAGAGACAGGACTCAAAGCCAGAGAGCGGAATGAGCTCATTTAGCTCTAGAGATGGCTGGAGAAGAAAAGAGGATCTAGGATCAAGTTCTAGGGCATTCCCACATTTATAGGCTTGAAAGAGGAGCAGAAGAAGCCAGCAAAGGAGGAGCAGAAGGAGCAGCCAGGGATGCAGAAAGAAAGCCAGGAGAGTGTGATGTTGTGGATCCCATAAGGGGAGAGTTTTCAGGGAAGAGAGTGGTTGACTGGGTCAGATATTCTGAAAGATCAAGTAAGATAAGTGAGGCCCAGCATGGTGGCTCACACCTGTAATCCCAGCACTTTGGGAGGCTGAGGCAAGTGGATCACTTGAGGTCAGGAGTTCAAGACCAGCCTGAGCAACATGGCAAAACCCCATCTCTACTAAAAATACAAAAATTAGCTGGGCCTGGTGGTGCACCTGTAATCCCAGTGACTCAGGAGGCTGAGGCAGGAGAAGCATGTGAACCCAGGAAGTGGAGGTTGCAGTGAGCTGAGATCATGCCACTACACTCCAGCCTGGGTGACAGAGCAAGATTCTGTCTCAAAAAAAAAAAAAAGATAAGTGAGGTGTCCATTGAATTTGGAACATAGGGGCTACTGATGAGCTTGAGAGGAGCCATGTTGGGGTGAGAGATCCCTTTCTTTCCACTCTGGACGTTCGATATTTGAATCTGAGAAATAAACTAACAGATTACTTAACAAGAGAAAAGGCAAACACATATACTGTGTGTACATGTGCATTCCTGGGAGGTGAGTACCCAATGACCCAATGGGATTTAGAAGCTTATATACTCTTCTTCATAGGGGGATGCAAGGGTGGGATGCAGACAATTTAGAGGAGGAGTAAATGAGTTTTAGGGAAGACAAATGGGCCTGAAGAACAGATGGTATTCTGAGACAAAGCCCATCTGGGCTCCTGGTGTGGCATCAATTCTAGTCTTCTCTCCCTGGGGTATGCTTCAGTTTTCTCCCAGTGGAAGAGATACCCTGGGGAAGTGATTGACAACAATTGAGTACCTTAGGGAGAATCCAGCCTTTAGGTAGAGAGGGAACTTTGGGGAAAGCCCTTCCTGGCATTTGGGGCTCCCCACATGCTTTCAGTTTGAAGTCTAAAGTGGCATATTTTGGGCTTTCATTTTCTGAGCCTCAGAAGTTATGTTAGCCAGTTTGAAGTGTTCTGATGAGTGAATAAATTGTTGAGGAAGGGGAGGCAGTAGTTTTAGATGATTTGTTAGAGAACGGGTGCTTAAAGGGAGGTAGAAAAAAGAGTTGGGCGATGGAGAGGGGTTGTGGAGTCAAGGGAGGAGTGTGCTTGTGTGCTTGTGAGAAGGACAACCCTAGTTAGGTAAGAGAAGAAATGAGGGGTTGGGCTGGGTGCGGTGGCTCACGCCTATCATCCTGGCACTTTGGGAGGTTGAGGCAGGTGGATTGCCTGAGGTCAGGAGTTTGAAACCAGCCTGGCAAACATGGCAAAACCCTACTTCTACTAAAAAATACAAAAAAATTAGCCAGGCGTGGTGGTGCCCACCTATAGTCCTAGCTACTCAGGAGGCTGAGGCAGGAGAATTGCTTGAACCTGGGAGGCAGAGGTTGCAGTGAGCTGAGATCGTGCCACTGCACTCCAGCCTGGGTGACAGAGTGAGACTCTGTCTCAAAAAAAAAAAAAAAGTAGAAATGAGGGAGTCAGTGATGTTAAGAAAGTAAAAGGGGCAGGGGCCAGAGCATACTGGGGGGCTACTCATTTTTGATGAGAGCAGGAAGATTTTTTTCTGTTGGAACACATGGTAAGATGAAGAACACAGGCACTAGTAAGGACTCAATTCTGTCTCCCCAAAATTCATGTTGAAGCCCCAGTCCCAAATGTGACTATACTACAAAATAAGGTCTTCAGGGAGATAATTCTATTTAAATGAGGTCATAGAGCTGGCCCTTAATTTGATAGTGCTAGTGTCTTTATAAGAAGAGGAAGAGACACCGGCACTTTATAAGAGGAGCAAGAGACCCCTAACCATGCGTGCACCACAAAAAGGTCATGTGAGGACCCAGCCAGAAGGCAGCTGTCTGCAAGCCACGAGGAGAGCCCTCACTGGGTACCAACCATGCCAGCACCTTGATCTTAGATTTTGAGCCTGCAGACTGTGAGATGAAAAATTTCTGTTATTTAAGCCACTCATTTTGTGGTATTTTGTTATGGCAGCCTGAGCTAAGACAGGCACAGAAACTTAGAGGTTTTTAGATACAGTGGGAGGAGTATGAAAGTGTTGCTCCTTTGCAGGCTTTTATTTTCTCAATAAAGTATGAAGTGACATCATCAGCTGAGAGTGAGTGTGGAAGTGGGGATATGGGAGGCTGGAGGAGAGGGGAGGAAAAAATAACGATTTTGAAAGAGGAAAATGAAATTTATTAGGTAAATGTAGTAGGATCGCCATGTATCCTTAAATGTCCGTTTGAAGTTCATAGAGCTGAGTTTAGAGCGAAATCATTCAGGAGAGTTTCTCCAGCAGTTTTTGGCTAGTCAGGGGTAGCCCCAAATGTCAGAGAGTTGGGTACATGAATGGCTCCACATTTGCCAATCAAGGGCAACAGATAAAGACACAAGAGTCATAAGAATGTTTTCGAGGGTGTGAGTTGGGGAAGGAGAGAAGTGAAGATGTGAGGTGTGTATTGGGCATGGGGATTCTCAAAGAGATTAAAAAATCAATGCAGAGAGAATACTAGAGTGAGCTGGGCAAATAGAATGTATTGACATTAACAGGAATAAATTGTTTTCATTATATGAAACTATTGATAAAAAATACCCTCTTCACAGGATTATTCCAAGGAATAAATGGAAATACTTGGTAAACTATAATGTGACTTATCAGTCTGGTAACTAAAGTAATGTAGACGATACAACAGAGCTTGACTCCTTAGGGCATTCTACTACAACTATCATGAACAAAATCTTAATATGTAAATGATAACAGGCTAACTGGATTTATGACCATTGAAGAAGAATATCAGAATTGTTTATTCTGCTTATTTCTAACTCTGGTCCAATTCTAGGGCCATTCTCTTGTCAAAATGTTCAGTAGTTCTGTGTAAGACCACCTTTTATGTGAGAAATTTCAGAGTGGGCGTTGTGTAAGTAAGGCATTTGGTATTTTCCAGGTGCCAGCAATGATTACACAGAAGTGGTATCAAGGAACCAAATTTTAATTTCAGGAATTTTAAGCAAATATTTGGAGGAACTCTGAAGAAATATAGACAGTCTGTACTTCTTATATCTTGAATTGCTCAAGCGGAATGAGAATGTGATAAGACTCGTAAATTCCAAATTACATTCAATTGTATCTAATAAAGAGATTTAAGAAGTTGAGAAAATATGTTATTACTGGGAAAGAAATATAAAAGCAAAAAAAAAAAAAAAGAAGATAAAAAGTAGTTGAACTAAATGGAAGCATTCAATGCCCAAGGAAAAAACCCACAGCTGTAATAAAAGTAATCATTCTGAATATTATATTCCTTGAATTTAAAAACGCATTCAATCTTTGATAGAGTTGAAAAAGAGGTGTGCTTTTTATTTTTTAATTTTTTTATTGTATTTGGGCTCTGAGGTACATGTGCATGTCCTGCATCCTGCAGGATTGTTCCATAGGTACATACATGCCATGGTGGTTTGCTGTCTCCATTCTCCCCTTCCCCCATCGCATACATCAGGCATTTCTCCTGGTGTTATCCCTCCCCATCCTCCCCACCCCCACCGCTATCCCCTGCCTCCCCTGCACCCCCACCCCCACACCTAGCCCTGTGAGTGTTGTTCCCTTCTCTGTGCCCAAGTGTTCTCATTGTTCATCACCTGCCTATGAGTGAGAACATGCGGTGTTTGGTTTTCTGTTCTTGTGTCAGTTTGCTGAGAATGATGGTTTCTAGGTTCATCCATGTCTCTACAAAGGACACGAACTCATCGTTTTTTATGGCTGCATAGTATTCCATGGTGTATATGTGCCACATTTTTTTTTGTCCAGTCTATCATCGATGGGCATTTGGGTTGTTTCCAGATCTTTGCTATCATAAACAGCTCCACAATGAACATACGTGTGAATGTGTCTTTATGACAGAACAATTTACAATCCTTTGGGTATATACCCAGTAATGGGATTGCTGGGTCAAATGGAATTTCTATTTCTAGATCCTTGAGGAATTGCCACACTGTCTTCCACAATGGTTCAACTAATTTTCACTCTCACCAACAGTGTAAATGTGTTCCCTTTTCTCCACATCCTCTCCAACATCTGTTGTCTCCAGATTTTTTAATGATCGCCATTCTAACTGGTGTGAGATGGTATCTCAATGTGGTTTTGATTTGCATTTCTCTAATGACCAATGATGATGAGCATTTTTTTCATATGTTTCTTGGCCACATATTTGTCTTCTTTTGAAAAGTGTCTGTTAATATCCTTTGCCCACTTTTGAATGGGTTTGTTTTTTTCTTGTAAATCTGCTTTAGTTCTTTGTAGATTCTGGATTATTAGCCCTTTGTCTGATGGGTAGATTGTGAAAATTTTATCCCATTCTTTTGGCTGCTGGTTTACTCTAATGATTGTTTCTTTTGCTGTGCAGAAGCTCTTAAATTTAATTAGGTCCCATTTGTCTATTTTGTTTTTTGTTGCCATTGCTTTTGGTGCTTTAGTCACGAAGTCCTTGCCTGTGCCTATGTCCTGAATGGTTTTGCCTAGGTTTTCTTCCAGGGTTTTTATGGTGTTAGTTCATATGTTTAAATCTTTAATCCATCTAGAGTTAAATTTTGTATAAGGTTTAAGGAAGTGGTCCAGTTTCAGCTTCCTGCATATGGCTAGCCAGTTTTCCCAACACCATTTATGAAACAGGGAATCCTTTCCCCATTACTTGTTTTGGTCCAGTTTATCAAAGATCAGATGGTTGTAGATATGTGGGGTTGCTTCTGAGACGTCTGTTCTGTTCCATTGGTCTATATCTCTGTTTTGGTACCAGTACCCTGCTGTTTTGATTACTGTAGCCTTGTAGTATAAGTTAGGTAGTGTGATGCCTCCAGCTTTGCTCTTTTTGCTTAGGATTGTGTTGGCTATGCGGGCTCTCTTTTGGTTCCATATGAAGTTTAAAGTGATTTTTTCCAGTTCTGTGAAGAAGGTCAATGGTAGCTTGATGGGGATAGCATTGAATCTATACATTACTTTGGGCAGTATGGCCATTTTCACAATATTGATTTTCCCTAACCATGAGCATGGAATCTGTTTGTGTCCTCTCTTACTTCCTTGATCAGTGGTTTGTAGTTCTCCTTGAAGAGATCTTTTACCTCCTTTGTTAGTTGTATTCCTAGGTATTTTATTTTCTTTGTGTCAATTGTGAATGGGAGTTTGCTCATTATTTGGCTCTCTGTTTGTTATTAGTGTATAGGAATGCTTGTGATTTCTGCACATTAATTTTCTCTCCTGAGACTGCGGAAGTTGCTTATCAGCTTAAGGAGGTTTTGGGCTGAGACAACGGTGTCTTCTAAATATACAATAATATTGTCTGCAAATAGGGACAATCTGACTTCTTCTTTTCCTAATTGAATGCCCTTTATTTCTTTTTCTTGCCTACTTGCTCTGGCTAGAACTTCCAGTACTATATTGAATACGAGTGCTTAGAGAGGGCATCCTTGTCTAGTGCCAGTTTTTAAAGGGAATGCTTCTAATTTTTGCCCATTCAGCATGATATTGGCTGTGGGTTTGTCGTAAATAGCTTTTATTGTTTTGAGATACATTCCATCGATACCTAGTTTATTGAGAGTTTTTAGCATAAAGGGCTGTTGAATTTTGTTGAAGGCCTTCTCTGCATCTATTGAGATAATCATGTGGGTTTTGTCTTTGGTTCTGTTTATGTGGTGAATTGTGTTTATAGATTTGCATATGTTGAACCAGCCTTGCATCCCCGGGATAAAGCCTACTTGATCGTGGTGGATAAGCTTTTTGATGTGCTGTTGGATTCAGTTGGCCAGTAGTTTATTGAAGATTTTTGTACTGATGTTTATCATGGATATTGGCCTGTAGTTTTCTTTTTTAGTTGTGTCTCTGCCAGATTTTGGTATCAGGATGATGTTGGTCTCATAAAATGAGTTAGGGAGGATTTCCTCTTTTTATATTGTTTGGAATAGTTTCAACAGGAATGGTACCAGCTCCTCTTTTTATGTCTGGTAAAATTCAGCTGTGAACCTGTCTGGACCTGGACTTTTTTTGGTCAGTAGGCTGTTAATTGCTGCCTCAACTTCAGATCTTGTTATTGGTCTATTCAGGGTTTCAGCTTCTTCTTGGCTTAGTCTTGGGAGTGTGCACGTGTCCAGGAATGTATCCATTTTTTCCAGATTTACTGGTTTATGTGCATAGAGTTGTTTGTAGTAATCTCTGATGGTAGTTTGTATTTCTGAGGAATCAGTGGTGATCTCCCCTTTATCGTTTTTTATTGCATCTATTGGATTCTTCTCTCTTTTCTTTTTTATTAGACTAGCTAGCAGTCTAT